>JAAGEH010000021.1:7077110-7091836 GCA_011751065.1 Lasiurus cinereus
TCCTGCTGGTGCTGTGGAACTTGAGTGAGGTAATCCCCAAGGCCCTCCCTGGGTCTCTCAACACCTGCTGGGCACACGATGCTAAGGCTACCTGTGCTGTTCCCTATCCTCCCCAGGCAGTTCCTCCAGGTTCCTGAGAAGTTTCCACATGTCTTCCTGTGAAAGGCGTTTCTAGTCTCTAACTTGTCCCTCCCTCCCACTTTTTGAAAATTCTGGGGAAAGGAGCCATTGCCTGAAGTAGAACTTACACTCTGGGAAGGAGGGTGACCAGCCATTCTCTGCCATCCACACTCCCTCCTAGAATAAAGAGGGTTTGGGGAGCACCGTATTTTCAGGATGTCTCTTGTTCCCTATGGGGCTAGGATGACTCATCACCTTTCACATGGCCTCAGGCTCTCCTCCTCAATCTCCTGAACACAAAGCTGAGGAGCTAAAGATAAATGAGACCCATGGCCCTGCCTTCCTTCTGCTCTTAAGTGTGGTGGAGTCACCGTGTCACCCCTTCAACCTGAAACAGCTCCTCCTACCCACCAGGTAGAACCCAAACTTCTAAACACAGCTCCTGGGTCCAGAGCTAGCCTCTGCTGCCCTCAGGGGTCAACTCCCCTTGCTCTTTGCATGCACCGCATACCAGCCTCCTGCCACTCCTTAGACCCCTGTGCACACATATCCCCTCATCACTGCACAGGCTGACCCTTCTCCCAGGCTGCCTATCAAAGCCAGGCTTGTAGAACCCTCTCAAGCTCCCAGTCCCTAACAGTGCTGGCCCTGTGTCTGGGCACAGGGGGAGAAGCTCAGAGTTCCTGCCCTCCAGGACTCTTCGCACCTGCCGCCACCTACTCAGTGCAGATGAGGAACCCAGGCTCTGTCACCAGGCCAGCCTCACACAGCACCTGAGCCAGGGCTGATCCTATTCCCTCTACACAACTGTCTACTACCACACAGCACATGACACTACAGTGCATCCTGTCCCCAGACATTCATGCCTCAAGCAGGCTCTGCCAGTCCAGCCCCAGAACCCCTAATCTGGTCCCCTCCCCCTTCTATGAGCTTATAGAGGGTGTAGTCTGGGCCCCAGCTCAGGCACGCAATGTATATGGCTGGCAATGGACTTGATAGTGTACGGGAAGATAAGGGTGAGATCTATATGCACAGCTTAGAGAGGGAGCCAGGAGGAGCCCAGCTGGCCAACAGGAAAAGCCATGGCTGCTGGAGGGTCAGAAAACTACTACCTTCTAGGGCATGGAGCTTCACGGGGGAGTAAGGAGTGGGAAGGAGATTGGAAGGAATTCATAATACTTTGCAAGGCTTTAAACTCTACCCATCTCTGCTCCAGTAGGCATCCTGACCAGTTACCATGTTGTCTGGTCCTGCATCATGTGCTGTTCTGGGGGTTCCTTTGGGCTCCCAGGCTGACTAATGACTTCAGAGGTTGGGAGGCCTGGGACAGATTCAGATACACAGAGAAGAAGGGAGAAGCTTATCTGGAAGGGAACAACAGTATGAGGACAGGCTCCGAGGGCTGGGAGGCAGAGAGCAGGCTGTGGTTGAAGGTATGAAGGGTATAGGTGAGGTTGGCATGAAACAGTACAGTGGTGCTGTTAGCTAACCTTGCTGAGCTCCTGCTATGTACCAGGCATCAATAGAAGCTCTCATACAGGTAAATATTGAACGGGTACTGCTATCATCCCCACTCACAGTGAGGCCCAGAGGAGCTGTATGTCTTACCTGAAGTCACCCAGGAAATGAAGGGAGCTGCCCTTGATCCACACCTAACGCCAAAGCGGGAGCAGGTCATCAAGGAATGAATAGCAGCATTGGGAAGACGGGCTTCATCTAGTACAGCAGGAAGCCACTGGCAGGTCTGAGCAGAGGCTGATGTGGTCAGAGATAGTCTTGGTTGCTAACGGCTTGGGAAGGGTCCTTGGGAAGGAGTCAGGCCTGGAGCCAGACAAGGGCCATGAGCAGTCCCAATGCTGCCCACCTTGGACCTGTTGGCCATGTCTCAGTGAGCTCTGAGAACCAGGTTTGGTGTCTGCCCACATCAAAGTTTCCCTAGGAACAACTCCAAGGCCAAGGTTGCGTGGGAAGGCTACAGTTCCCCCAGAAACCCCACAGGAATCCAGCCAGAGGACAGGGAGCAGGCCTGACAAAGCCTCTGAGTAGGAAAGTGGAGGCTTGGCATACTCCTTCCCAGCTGGGCAGGAAAAAAGGATAGCTTTCCATGCATCAGTGCCCTGCCCTCCTCCAGACAGAAGAGGGGGATTCCTGGGAGGGCTGAGCCATCACTCCTGGCATGCTGGTTGTGCAGGACCCTGGAGCTCAGCACCAACCAACAGGAATCAGATCCTGGCTCATTAGACAGAGTGAAATGGAAGCAGGACAGCCGAATGGGGATGCCAGGTGGCCTTGCAAATGAACTCCCTGCATACAAGGAGCTGATCGGTCAAACACTGACAAGTTTATCCTGTCAGGCAGAAAATAAACTATAGTCAAACTCATCCACCATGACTCTGGCTCAAATGTGATGGAAATGTGGAGCCGAGGACTGGAGGCACACGGCAGGGACCGTTTGTCTTGTGACATCGTCATCGAGCACACAGAGGCTCATTTAATGCGATAAATCAATCTTCCTCAAGGAGCCTCTGCTTAGTAGTGAGAAGTCGGAGTTGAGTAATAGGAGGAGCTTGTTCTACCACCCACGCATGGGGAGTTGACAGCTTTGGTGATGCAGAAATTCCAGAGGCCACCAGGGTCTTGGAAGGTCCTGGAGCTTCTAATAGCAGTAGAAAGCTTACAGACTGTGATTAAGGTGAGCAAAGAGAAAACAGCACAATGCCTCTGCCTTTGGAAGTCTGTAGAACTCTCAGTGCTGCACACACACACACACACACACACACACACAGACTTTGCTGAGACACTTGTTTGCTCTGGGAAGTTTGCCTGGGTCAGCTTCATATGGTCTAGGGCAGTGGTCAGCAAACTGCGACTCACGAGCCACATGCGACCGACACCCCCACTTCTTCTAATGCCACTTCTTCAAAATAGACCAGCCCAGGCCGAAAACCTACTTTTGTGCATGGACAATGAAGTTTCAATCACACTGTATATGTGTGCCCCCGCAGGTGGTATTTTGTGGAAGAGCCATATTCAAGGGGCCAAAGAGATGCATGTGGCTCACGAGCCATAGTTTGCCGACCACTGGTCTAGGAAGATGGAGGCACCTAGCACCTCCTCAAAGGCTTATAGCTTCTAAACCATTGTGAACCCCATCTGAGTATCCTTCTTCCCCAGATCATACCTCCCTCGAGAGGAAATCTGCCATCACACATGGCATCTACTTGTCTACTCTGTGGCTTATGGTGTAATCTTTATGCTCCCCATCCTCAAAGGTTATGAGAATTCTAAGGAATGTGTCTCTTGTACAATTAAACTTGGTCTTTGCAAATCAGAACTGATTTAACTTGAGTTACAAGGGCTCTTTAGAAAGCTCAAGGAGGGACTTCTACTTCTAAGGACAGAAAATGGACTTTTTCCTACTCTTCCCACTATATTTAAAACAAACATAGAAGACTCTGAAAGATGGAAAGAGGAAATCAGAATGACTAAGAACCTCAGGACACAAGGAACATATGATAGTTGGTTCCCTGGCTGTTATGGACTAAATTATGTCCCCTCCATCTGCCCTTGAATTTATATATTGAAACCCTACCCCTAATGTGACTGTATTTTGAGACAGAGCCTATAAGAAGTTCATTGAGGTTAAATGAAATAATAAGGGGTAGAGCCCTAAACCAATATGTCTGTTGTCTTTATAGGAAGAGGAAGAGACCAGGGATGTACTTGCAAAGAGTAAAGGCCATGGGAGGATGCACTGAGATGGTAATCATCTGGAAGCCAGAGAGAGTGGCCTCAGGAGAAACTAACTCTACCAACATCATGATCTTGTACTTCTAGCCTCCAAAACTAAGAAATAAATGTCTGTTGTTCAAGCCACTGAGTCTTTAAGTTTTCTGTTTTAGAAAACTTCAGATTTGGAGCTGAAGTATCCAGTAATGTAAAAACAGAAACAAGAGTGGACAAAAAAATAAACAAGCACAACAGCAGCCTGATTGATTAAAGCCTGCTCTCTTTAGCCAAAGACCAGGTAAGAGACAGACTTGCAAGAGAGAAAACTTTTAGATAGTAACTTACTCCCCTTTTTTCTTGTCCAGCTGGGAAGGAGTATGCCAAGTGTCAAGTGATACCTCAATAAAGCTGAAATTTTAAAAATAAAATAGCAACAGTTTTCCAGCTTAATACAAACACTGGGACATAAGCCCATTAAAAGACTGAGATTTAATTGTAAGATTATAGAATGCCCTCCTCTCTGCAGCTTCCCACTACATCATCAGGCTCCGGTGCAATAACAGGACTAAGTAGGAAAGGATTAAGGGAGCACAAATGGTGATGGAAGGAGACTTGACTTGGGGCAATGAACACACAATACAATATACATATGGTATATTACAGAACTGTACACTTGAATCCTGTATAATTTTATTAACCAATGTCACCTCAATAAATTCAATAAAATTTTTAGAAGATAAAAAAATGGTAATTTTAGAACTAAGAAATATAAGAGCCCATATAGAAAGGCCAGTTGATGGGCTCAACAGCAGAATGAAATGGTCAAGAAAAAAAATCAGTGAACTTGGAGATAAAACAATAGAAATTAGCCAATTTGACAGCGAGAAAATAGACTATTAAGATGAAGAACAGAGCCTAAGGGGTCTGTGAAACAAAAGATCTCACAGGGCAGGAAAGATTAGGATATCACTAATAGAAATAATGGCTAGAAACTCCCCAACTTGGGCAAAAGACATAAACCTAAATTTGAAGGAGCTCGGCTAATCTCAAACAGAATAAATTCAAAGAAATGCACCATGGCATAGTATTATTCAAACTCCCGGAAACTAAAGGCAAAGGAAAGAAAGTCGGAGAGAGAGAAAGAGAGTGGGGGGGGGGGGAGATATGGCACTTTGTCTATGCAGAAATATAAAAGCAATAGAAATTACAGCATATTTCTCATCAGATGCCTTACGGCTGGCAGGAGGTGGTATGACCTTCCTCTGTGCTAAAGGAAAAGGACTGTCAGCCCAGAATTCTATATCCAGCAAAATATGCTCCAAGAATAAAGGGAAATCAAAACATTCTCAGGTCAGAAAACTCAAAGAGAATTTGTCTTCAGCAATCTTTTTTTTTAAATAAAATTTTTTAAAATATATTTTATTGATTTTTTACAGAAAGGAAGGGAGAGAGATAGAAAGTCAGAAACATCAATGAGAGAGAGACATCGATCAGCCGCCTCCTGCACACCCCACAGTGGAGATGTACCCACAAGCAAGGTACATGCCCCCGACCGGAATCGAACCTGGGACCTTTCAGTCCGCAGGCCAACGCTCTATCCACTGAGCTAAACCGGTCTCTGCTTTTTAAAATAAATTTTTATTGTTCAGATTATTACAATTGTTCCTCTTTTTTCCCCCATAACTCCCCTCCACCCAGTTCCCACCCCACCCTCTGCCCTTACCTCCCCCCATTGTCCTCATCCATAGGTGTACAATTTTTGTCCAGTCTCTTCCTGCACCTCCCACACCTCTTTCTCCCCAATAGTTGTCAGTCCACTCCCTTTCTATGCCCCTGATTCTATTATATTCACCAGTTTATTCTGTTCATCAGAATTTTTATTCACTTGATTTTTAGATTCACTTGTTCATAGATATGTACTTGTTCATAATTTTATTTTTACTTTTTCCTTCTTCTTCCTTTTCTTAAAAAATACCTTTCAGCATTTCATATAATACTGACTTAGTGGTGATGAACTCCTTTAGTTTTCTTATCTGTGAAGCTCTTTATCTGCCCTTCAATTCTGAATGATAGCTTTGCTGGGTAGAGTAATCTTGGTTGTAGGTTCTTGCTATTCATCACTTTGAGTATTTCTTGCCACTCCCATCTGGCCTGCATAGGTTCTGTTGAGAAATCAGCTGATAATCGTATGGGTGCTTCCTTGTAGGTAATTAATTGTTTTTCTCTTGCTGCTTTTAATATTCTCTCTTTGTCTTTTGCTCTTGGCATTTTAATATGATGTGTCTTGGTGTGGTCCTCTTTGGATTCCTTTTGTTTGGGGTTCTGTGCACTTCCTGGACTTATAAGTCTATTTCTTTCACCAGGTGGGGGAAGTTTTCAGTCATTATTTCTTCAAATAGGTTTTCAGTATCTTGCTCTCTCTCTTCTTCTGGTATTCCCATAATTCTGATGTTGATATGCTTGAGGTTGTCCCAGAGGCTCCTTACACTATCTTCATATTTTTGGATTCTTTTTTCTTTTTTCTTTTCCAGTGGAGTGTTTTCTGCTTCTTTGTATTTCAAGTCTTTGACTTGATTCTTGTGGTCCTCTAGTCTGCTGTTAGATCTCTGTATGATATTTTTTATTTCAGTCAGTGTATATTTAATTACTAGTTGGTTCTTTTTCATATCCTCAAGGGTCTCGTTAAATTTATTGGTCTTTTCTAGAGAGTTCTTGAAAAACTTTATAACCATGGTTTTGAACTCTATACCCAGTCATTTGCTTTCCTCCATTTCTTTCATTTGTGATCTATTTCTTTGTCTCCACATTTTTGCTGCTTCACTGAGTTGATAGAGTGGTTTTGTGTGCTAGGTTTCCTATAGGGCCTCAGTTACCTGAGGTGGACACTCTTGGTGTACCCCTTTGTGAGCTGTGTGCACAATCTTGTTGTAGTTAAGCCTTGATTGTTGTTGGTATCACTAGGAGGAATTGACCTCCAGGCCGATTGGCTGTGTGGATAAGCTGTGTCTACTCTGGGAGAACTTTTGTGCTGGAGACACCCTCGTGAGACAAGACTTGCAAAAACCTTTGTGCTCAGCTTGGATGGGGTGAAGTCTCAGGGTGGAGCAGACAGCAATGGCTTCCCATCAGCCCTGCTTTATGAGGCCCCTGTGTCTCAGTGTCCTTTGATAATTGCTACAAGTACCTCTGAAAGAAAGCTGCCATTGAATTTTGCCTGCTGCCAGACAGTCCAGTTTCTCCCCAGATGAGTCTGGGTCCCCAGAGTCTTGCCTAGAACTGGAGTTCAGAGCAGTCGGGAGCTTTTGTCTCCCTCCCAGTTGAGAAAGCCAGCTGAGTACTCAGTTGCCAGCCCTCTTCATGCATGCGCCTTGGTACCTCTTCCTTCTACAACTCCTCCGAGTCTCAGTGTGCTTTTCTCTTTTCTTCTAGTTGTAGAATCTCCAATCAACCAGCCTTCCTGTGGTTCTGGATGATCTCTGTCTTTTAGCTGTAGTTATGAAATTGTTGTATGAGGCAGCAGTTTATGTGTTTACCTACGTCACCATCTTGGTTTCTCCCTCCAGCAATCTTATAAGCAAATTTTCATTTTCTTTTTTGAGTTTTTCAATTATATTTCACTGTTGTAGCAAAAATTATAACACTGCCTGGTGTGGTTTAAATTTATATTAGAGAAAATATTTAAGACAATTATATTATAATTGGAGAAGAGTAAAGAGATATAAAGGATGGTAAACCTTCTACACTTCACTAGAAGTAGAAAACTTTTAACAGAAGCAGACTATGATAAATTTTGTAAGACTTATAGGAACCACTAGAAGAAGCTATACAAACAGATTCACTGAAAACCCTGCAGATAAATTTAAATTGAATTCTAAAAGAAATGTTCAAGTAACCCACAGGAAGGCAAGAAAAAGAAAACAAGAACTGAAAAAGAGGAGAAAAATGGCAGAATTAAACTCCAGAATATCAATAATTACATTGACAGAAATCACAATGTAGATTAAAAACATGTCAGATATAAGCTACCTACAAGAAATTCATACCAACTATAATTATATAGGTTGGTTGAAAGTGAAAAAAAAAAGGAATAAAGGTATATCAAGCAAACATTACTTTTAAAAAAGCAGAGGTGGCTATATTAACCTCAGATAAAATAAACTTCAAAGCAAAGAAAATTTCCATAGACATTACATGTAAAACAAACAATACCAAGAAGACATAACAGTTCTAAATGTTTATATACTAAACATACCACAAAACAAGATAAAACTTGTGGAGCAAAACCTGACAAAACTGAAGGGAGAAATAGACAAACCCACAATTGCATTTGGAGGCTTCAGCACCTCTGTCTTGATAATTGATATACCACTAGATAGGAAGTCAGCAAGTATATAGAAAAACTCAACAGCACAATCAATCGCCAGGATCTAATTGACATTTATAGAATACTTCACACACCAACAGCAGAATACACATTCTTTTCATGTTCCCATGGAACACATATGCCAGCATAGATCATATTCTAAACCATAAAACACCCTTAACAAACTGAAAAGAATTGAAATCTTACAAAACGTGTTCTCTGACCACGAATCAAAGTAGAAACAAGTATCAGAAAAAGTTTCAAATATTTAAATACTCAAGAAAACTCCCATGGATCAAAGAGGAAGTCTTAAAGGAAATGTTCTAAAAATGGAAATGAATGAAAATAAAAATGCACAATATCAAAATTTGTGAGCACAGTTAAAGCATTGCTGAGAAAA
Organism: Lasiurus cinereus; assembly: GCA_011751065.1. NCBI lineage: Eukaryota > Metazoa > Chordata > Mammalia > Chiroptera > Vespertilionidae > Lasiurus > Lasiurus cinereus. The sequence continues at coordinate 7,085,723 of JAAGEH010000021.1, forward strand.
AAAATGTACAGCAAAAATGCTGACATTAGAAAAGAAGACAAGTCTCAAATGAGTAATATAAACTCTCAGCTCAAGAACCCAGGAAAAGAAGACAAAATAAACAAAAGGCAAGCAGGAGGAAGGAAGTCAATGAGATTGAAAACAAAACAAACAAAAAATAGAAAATCAATGAAAAGAAAGCTGGTTCCTTTAAAAAATCAATCAAATCTCTAGCAAGTCTAACAACAACAACAAAATCCAAGAGAGAAAAGACAATATCAGGATGAAACAACTATCATTATAGACCTTGCACACATCAAAGGATAATCAGGAAATACTATGAACAACTCTAGAGACATAAATTTGACAATTTAACTGAAATAGTCCAATTCCCTCAAAAGTATAAACTACTATAATACACCAAACATAAAATATAAAAATTGGATAATTCTATAATTATTAAAGGAATTGAATTTGTAAATTTAAAACTTCTAAAAAAGAAAATTTCAGGCACAGATAGTTGCATTGGAGAATTCTACCAAACATTTAAGGAAGACTTAACACAGTATACACAATTAATTCAGATATTATAAGAGAAGGAAACATTTCCCAATTCAATTAATGAACCCAGTGTTACCCTGACACCAAAACAAGACAAAGCGTGCACACATGCGCACATGCGCACACACACATACACACACACACAACTATAGACTAATAATCATAATGAAAATAGATATGATAATAGTAAGCAATACATAAACAAATGGAATTAAGCAACATATAAAAAGAGTTATGCTCCATGATTAAGTGGGCCTTATTTTAGAGATACAAGTAAACCCATCAATGTAATCCATTATATTAACAGACTACAAAAAAAATTCATTATTATCAATTGATATAGTGAAAGTATTTGACAGAGTTCAACATCTACTCATGATGAAATCTCAAAAAACTAGGAATTTATGGGAACTTCCTCAACTTCATAAAAACCATCTATAAAACAGCCTATAGCTAACATCATATTTAAAGATGAAAGATTACATGCTTTTTGCCTAAATCAGAAACAAGAAAAGATACCACGCAGTCTTGCCAATGCTGTTTCACATAGTACCAGGCTCTCTGGCCAGTGCAACAAGTCAAGAAAAGGGATATAAGGGATACAAATCAGAAAGGGAAAAAACTGTACCTATTTTCACAACATGATTGTTTATGTAGAAAATCCGAAGGAATCTACAAAAACAACAACAAAACCAATTCTCCTAGAACTAATAAGTTCAACAAGTTTGCAAGATCCTAATACGTATATAAAAACCCAGGGTCTGTAACGTCCAAAATGACCAAAGATTAGACTGACTGGAAGTCAGTGCTGGGTTGCCGTAGTGACCCAGCACTGACTGCCACAGCTGCGGGAGCCTGGACCCAGAAGTGACTGCTGAAGGGGCTGCAGATCAGGCCCAAAGAGAGGTCTGGAGAGGGACACAGGTCTGATCCCTAGCTTCTGTGGCAGCAGTTGATCAGCCCTTGCCTCTCTCTTTTGCTCTGGGCCTGGCCAGCAGCCACACCTCTCTTTCTCTTGGGCCTCTGCTTATCAGCCCCACCTCTCTGATCAGGTCTGTGATAGGCCTGGAGATGCTGACTGGCAAAGAAACCGACCAATCAGAATCAAATCTGGGTCAACTATGAGGAGTCAATGGCTGCCTAGGAGGCGGAGCTTTTGATGCTGACTGGCATAGAAACTGAGCAATCAGAACTTAATCTGGGTGAACTTCGAAGTTAGAACCTAAGGTGGAGGCTGAGGAGGGGTTTTAAGGGCAACAGCTGTTTGGCGTAAGGTATAAGAAAGCGATTCAATTTTTTTCATGACCAGTTTGGTAGTATAGTGCATATGACTGGGTATCAGTCCAGTTATAGAAATTATGTATTTTTGTCTGCTAAGAGCATCTCCTCCTGATGAAAAAGGCTCCTGGCACCACCACTTAAACATCCCTATCCTATACAGTCAATCTATATTACTAAAAGGGTAATATGCTAGTTAGACTGGGTTGACCAGCCATCTTCTGGATGTCTGACTTCCTTCTGGATAAAGCCATGGTGGTGGGGGCCAAGGCAGAGACCATTAGGGGTGATCAGGCCTGCAGGGGAGGGCAGTTAGGGGCAATCAGGCCAGCAGGGGAGAGCAGTTAAGGGTGAGATCAGGCTGGCAGGGAAGAGGAGTTAGGGGTGAGATTAGGCCAGCAGGAGAGGGAAGTTGGGGGTGAGGTCAGGTCAGCAGGGGAGGGGAGTTAGGACCAATTAGGCATGCAGGCAAGCAGAGTGGTTAGGGGTGATCACGCAGGCAGGCAGGTGAGCAATTAGGAGGAGCCAGCAGTTCAAGATTGCAATAGGGATGTCCCCAATTGGAGAGGATGCAGGCTAGGCTGAAGGGACCCTCCCCGCCCCCATGCATGAATTTTGTGCATTTGGCCACTAGTATAAAATAATCATATGGCAATCAATTGTATTTCTGTATCACAGTAGCAAACACATGAACACCAAAATTAAAAATACAATACCATTTACTATCATGCAAAACAAATTAAACATTTCTGTATAAATCAAGCAAAAAAGGTACAGGATTTGTACAAAACACTAATGAAATAAATCAAAAAGGGCTAAATGGAGAATACACTGTGTTCAGCCATCAGAAGACTTTAGCACAGCAAAGATGTCAATTCTCCAAAATTTATATACAGGTTCAACACAGCTACCATCAGAATCTCTGCAAGACTTTTTGTATGTATAGACAAGATTTTCTAAAGTTTGTGTGAAAAGGCAAAGGAGCTAGAATAGCTAAAACAATTTTGAAAAAGAATAAAGTTGGAGAAATCAGTATACCCAATTTCAAGAAATTATACAGCTACATAACCAAGAATGTGTGAAGTTGGCAAAGAGATCAACACATAGATCAATGAAAGAAAATAGAAAACCTGCAAATAAATCCACATAAATATGCCCAACTGATTTTGACAAAGATGTAAAAGTAAAGGAGGAAGGAGGGCTTTTTCAACACATGTTCCTAGAGCAATTGGACACCAGTAGGCAAAATAAATAAATTCATAAATAAAAATCCCGGACATAAATATCACACCTTATAAAAAACCAATGCAAAATGGATCATCAATTTAAATGTAAAATGTAATTTTTAAAAATTTCTGAAAAAATTAAAAAGATAATCTTTGGGACCTAAGGCTAGGCAAAGAATTCTTAAACTTGACATCAAATGGAGAATCCATAAAAAAGAAATTTGATAAGTTGGACTTCTAAAAAACCTAAAACATTTATTCAGTGAAACATCCTATTAGGAAGATGAGAAGATAAGCTACAGATTGTGAGGAAATATAAAACCACATATCTAATAAAGGGCCAGTAGAGAACATGAACAACTCTTAGAACTCACAGAACAACAAAAAATAATAACAAGCTGAGACCGGTTTAGCTCAGTGGATAGACCGTCGGCCTGTGGACTGAAAGGTCCCGGGTTTGATTCCGGTGAGGGGCATGTACCTTGCTTGCGGGCACATTTCCAGTGTGGGGTGTGCAGGAGGCGGCTGATCAATGTTTCTCTCTCATCGATGTTTCTGACTCTCTATCCCTCTCCCTTCCTCTCTGTGAAAAATCAATAAAATATATTAAAACAAACAACAACGACAAAAAAAAACAATAACAAAAACTCAAACAGCCACTATTCCATCAAAAAGGATATACAGATGGCAAATTAGCAAGTTAAGAGATATTCAGCACCATCAATTATAAAGAGAAATGTAAATTAAAACTATAGTAAGATATCAATACAGACCAATCAGAATGACTAAAATAAAAAATAGTGATAAACCAAATGCTGATGAGGATGCATAAAAAGTATATCACTCAGACATTGTTGATGGGAATTCAGTCTCTTCAAAAAGCTAAACATGCAGATATCACATGATCTAGCAATTTCATTTCTAGACATTTTTCCTGAAATGAAAATTACAATTACACAAATACCTATACATATAAGTTCATAGTAGCTTTATCTGTAATAGCCAGAATGAAGAGAGAAAAATCAAACATCCTTTGATGGGTGAATGGCTACATCACCTGTCGTGATGCAGGTAGGTGGTGGACTACATAAAAGGAATGAACTTATGACACATGCAACACCATGGGTAAATCTCTAGAGAATTATGCTGAGTGGAATGCTGGGTGGGGAGGGAGTGGTGGGAAGACAACCTCAGAAGATTCATACTGTATAATGCCATTTATATAACATCCTTGAGTAATACAGATTAAGAAGCAGTTAAGAAGGGTGGGGGCAGGAGGAAGTGGGTATAGCTAGAAAGGGATGGAGAAGTCCTGTATTTTAACTATCTCAGTGGTGACATCCTGGTTGTGATATTGTACTAGAGTTTGGCAGGATATTAGCATTGGGTAGAGAAAGGGGAGAGTCAAGATTATTTCTTACAAGGGCATATGCACCTATAATTACACTCAAATATGTTTATAGTAATTTAATTTAAAAAACAGAACTCAAGAGCCAAGAATTGCTTCTTCCTCTGTGCGCAACCATGCTTTTCACAAAGGCAGATGTAAAGAGCTACCATACTTCTGGTGGTAAGTGAAGAAAAGCAGGAGATACCCAAACCACCTTCCAGCTGCCTTATACCCCAAATACTACTGTGTTGCCCACGATTTCATGGAAGTGAGGGCATGGCCACCAGGAGAAAATGAAAGAGAGGTGTCTATAATCTATGCACATAAGTCATGTGGTACTTGGAGGGCCTGAGGGAAGCAGGAGAGCATCCCAGAGTTGATGAAGGTTAGGGTTCCAGGCAAGGAGTACAGACCATTCAGTCTGTGGCCACAGGCCACCGTGACTGCTGCATGGACAATGCCCATTCAACAGGTGCCAATTTTCAGCTTACCAGATCTTTCCAAATTATTTCTTAGTGAATATCCTCTGGGTGCCAGGCAGGCAGGCAGGCAGGCAGGTGCCAGGCACCAGACCACTGCTTGCAGGCCCTTTGCATCGCCATGGGCCTAGTCACAGGGAGGGCTGCCATCCTCATGTCCTAGCCTAGGGAACCGGGTTCCAGGGCACAACAGGGGATGTTTGGTCAAGGCCATCCCTCTTGCCCTGGACCATGTTCCTCTTCTTGTGTGGATGTTCGAGCCCTCATACATCCTCTGTGGGAGGGAGCACTGGATCAAGCCTCATCTCCCTCCAAGAGGGAAAACAGCACTCAGCCTCAAGAGCCCAAGCAGTATTTCTGGGCCAATTAAATCAGAGGGTGCGGATGTGTAATTGGTTTTTAAATCAGCAGACTTGCCTATCTCTGGTTGACAATATTTAAATAGCCAAATGCCCCGTTCTGTGTGGTGGTTGTAAACTGACCGAGGCCTTCTGTAGAGGCAGCAACCTTCTGTCAGCTCCCTCCTTGAAAGCAGTGTCCCAGCTCTGATTGGCTGCTGGGGATAAATATTTACAGGACTATGTAACCAGAGGCATCTGCCTCCAAGCCTGTTGGCAGGATCTCCACAGCAGCACCCAGGAAAGCCAGCAGGCTGGAGTGGGGTGGGTGGGGGCTCTCCGAGCTGGCTATCCTTTTCCTATAAATTGACAAGCGCTGTAGTCTTCCAGACTCAGGGCCGAATGTATAATTAAATTTCCAGACCAGAATAACAGTGTTGGCTCCTTCTGGGTTCAGAAAGCCACAACTTGTTGGAGAGGGAGGTCCTGTGGTCCCTAAATTATGGGCGCCTACCAAGCCCTGCTGCTGAATTAGGCCCAGCTCTACAGCTGACACCTCTAAGGGTGGGGTTCCCTCAACCCATGGAAGACACAGCCTCCTCCATTCCTTGAGGATGAAATTCCTCTAGGGGCTATAAATGAAGAGTAAAGCAACATAGTGCTCAGGACAGAGCCCAACATCAAGGGGGATCGCCATGCACAAAGGCCACTAACAATGGCATCCCAACCTTGGCTGCTGTACCAGGTGGTGCTTAAAAATGGAGATCCTGGGCCTCCCCCTGTCCTACTGGGAAAGCATTGGGCCTGAGGAATCCGGTGTGTGTGTGTGTGTGTGTGTGTGTGTGTGTGTGTGTGTGTGTGTG
>JAAGEH010000021.1:7091846-7168255 GCA_011751065.1 Lasiurus cinereus
TGTGTGTGTGTGTGTGTGTGTGTGTGTGTGTGTGTGTGTGTGTGTGTTTTAAGGCACTAGCCAGAGAACCCTGATGTCATCGGCCAGCCCAAGTCATGAGGACGGCAGCTGGCATAAGCCTCAAGTCCTAGTTGGCACAGGAAGCCCTTCTGGGCTAGGACAGGCAGAGGAGTGAGGTCCACAAATACCCTCAGAACTACTTTTGGAGATACTCCTTTGGTTTTATCCTGTCTACTTGCGTCCTAATAATCCTGCTTATGCCAGTTTCCCCAATAAAGACCAGTAATGGTCCTGGTGGGGCTGGTAGCTTTGACTCTCCCAGGAGGGCTCTTGGCATTGGCTGTGGATGACCAGGCTGCTACTGGAGACGACAATACACACACATGTCCTGCACCAGATTCTCAGTGAGTGCTGTATGAGAGGCGCTGTGTGAGGGGCAGTGAAGGTGTGGGGTCACTGGGCACATTGGGAGGGCATGGGCTTCGTAGCAGACATCTGGCCCCACTGCTTGTGGGCTGTGCCACAGTGGCTTTACTGGACTTCTGTGACCTCCATCATCTCAGTGGGATAGCAAGGAGGTTGGGCTGAAGAACTTGAGACCTCACAGAGAAAGCCAACCTGCCTGGGGGGTGGGTGGACTACCTCTTTTGTTGAGGAGAGAGGGTCAATAAAATCAATTGCCTCGCTAGGCCTCAGTTGACCCAATGATAATTTAAAGGCAGATTTCATCTGAGCACAGGCCTCGTGCCCAGTTCCTGGAAGGGAGGTGGAGACCTTGGGCCCTCAGCAGAGATGACCTAAAAAGCACCCACTCCGGTGGTAATTGTGATACCGCTATGGGCTGGAAAGATGTCCCCATTACAATAACCACCATACAGGCATTTTGAAACTAGAAGTAAGTAGCTTCCCAGAAGTTAAGAATTTGGGAGTATTTTTTGCAGTGACAATTGCTGTTCCTGGGTCTGTTGCCCTCTCCTTTCCTCCTCCTTCCTGAACCCTTCATGATGCCTAACTAGGAATGGCTAGTCCCCTTGCATCATTAACTTCTTATGAAGGCATTCTCTGTTCACCTTCTGCCTCAACTGAAGGTAGTATCCCCTGAAGGTTACACATCTCTGTGCCCTTTCAAAGACTCTTTTCCTTGAGACTTATGTACCCAAGGGCCAGGTCAGGTAGGTGACTCTATTCTCCCTGTTCTCACTCCTAAATGACTCCTCCTTGCCCCCTTGCCCTTTGGAGTTGCACCTGCTAGACTTTTATCTTCCCATCACAACCAACACTCCCTTAATTGCTGTGTTCCTCTGACTTTGTCACAACTCATCATTGTGCAGAACTGGGCTCCTGGTTCAGCTTCCTCCTCCCCATCATTACTCCAATCACTGTTCCGGTAATTACAATGTCCATGTGGATAACTCAGCTCACATCCTCTTCTCTCAGACTTTCAACCTCCCAGTTGTGGCAGTCCAACATCAGTCCCCACTCCCACAATAACATTTGGGAATTCAGTACCAGGGACACCTCCTGAAGTCTCAGTTTCAAGCATCCAACCTTCTGACCATACTTGTGACCATTTGGTTCAAACAGTATGTTACCCCCATTGCAACATGACTCATGTCAATGACATACCCCAAACCATGAATCACACTACCTATTTCCATGATTCATTATTCACCTCTGTCTTTCACTTCCCTGCCATCATGAGATAAATTGTGTTCTCCCAAAATTCCTAAGGTGAAAAAAACCCCACTTTTTCAGAATGAGACTGTGTTTGGACATGGAGTCTTTATTGAAGTAATTCAGTAAAATGAAGTCATTAGGATGGGACCTAATCCAATTTGACTGGTGACCTTAAAAGAAGAGGAAATTAGGACACAGTGTAAAGACCATATGAAGACACAAGGAAAAGATAGCCATCCACAAGCCAAGGGGAGGGACTTCAGAAGAAACTGACCCCTCTGATACCTTGATCTCAGACCTGTAGCTTCCAGATCTGTGATAAAATACATTTATCTTAGGTTAGCACTCAGCATGTGGGACTTTGTTATAGCAGCCTTAACAGATTCAGTTTAGATTCCAACATTATAACCATTCCTTTCCCACACTTTCCCCCTTTCCCTCGGTCTTATTCACCAACCTTGGCTAAACCTGGTGATATACCTTCTCCTTGTCTGAACCTGAGAAGCTGAACATTGTGGAGAGAAACTGCAAAACAATGCTAATTATTTTTCCTAAATATATGACTCCAAATCTTCAAATATGAGCTCAACACAGTCCAAAAATCTTATCAATTTTTATGAGTAAGTTCTCTTTCCTAGTTTCCAAGAGGGTATATCATGCATTCACTCTCTGTTCCCCCCCACACACACACACAAACACACACAAACCCTCTCTCTTTCTTTCTTTCAGTCCTCACCTGAGGATATTTTCCCATTGACTTTTAAAGAGAATGGAAGGGAGGGTGAAAGATATAGAGACATTGATGTGGAAGAAACACATTGATTGGTTGTCTCTCTTATGTGCCCTGATCAGAGCCAGGGATTGAGCCTGCAACTGAGATTCATGCTCTTGACTCAAATCGAACCTAGGACCCTTCAGTCCATGGCTAATGTTCAAACCACTGAGTCAAGCTGGTTAGGACTCGTCATTCTCTTTTGTCTTCAGAATACCATCCTCTGCCACTCAGCTCATGCCCATGATCTGCTAATCTGAGACCAGAAGTCACCAGTTGGAAACTTCCTCATACTTCCACTACCACAGCACAGTCTTGTGGACCTCTGGTCTCCATTTTCCTGGTACCAATCAAATGCCTCTATTATCTGGGTTTCATCTCATTCTTTCTTTGCAATAATTTTACTCCTTTATTTATCTCCTCTCTCCTTATTAACAATTCTCCTATGAGATTATGTCCATGTATTTGTCTACATACTACCATGCCTTTGTGTTTACTAATAAAAACACTTCTGCTCCTTTTAATCCCATAATGTCTGAAAAGAGCCCTCCACACTTACTAATTCTACTCATTGACCTTAAACACAATTTCCTCCTGCTGTTGTATCACTTCCACCAGCATATGACCATTCATTCTTCCCACTACTCCAGTCTGGCCTTTGTGAAGGTCCTTGAGCTCTCTGCAGCATTGGGTGGGGCTGGACACTTCTTTCATCTTGGATCTTTGTGACTCATCTGGTTTTCTCTTAATTTTGAGGACTGCTTTCTCAATGCCTTCAGCATCTTTCTCTATCTGACCTCTGAGGCCCCATTCTTCTGCTTCTAGATGATCTCACTCAGGTCCATGACTAAATATCATTTATGTGCTGATGGCTCTCAAATTTATATCTCCGTGTTGACCTCTTTCTTGAGTTCCAGACACATAGATCTAATTTGATGTCTCCACTTAGATGACTCAAGGCATCTTAGATCTGACATATTTGGAAAGGACTTCTCCATTTCATAGCCACTTTCTTAACCTGATTCTCATCTCAGCGAATAGAACCACCATCTATTCAGTTGCTCAAATAAAAGACCTGGAAACACTTCCTACTTCTTTTATCCTTCTTCTTCTACATATCTAGACCTCACCCATGTCTTTCCAATCCTCCCTCTTAATTCTAGCCCAAGCTGTCAATTTTACACTGAAATTGTTTTCTAAATGGTTTCCCCATTTGCCTTTTGTGGGAAAGGGGCTGCTCCAGAGAAGAGGGTTCTGGGAAGAAATGGTTTCCCGCCACACAGAAGACACAGTCAGTGCTAACTGGATTAATTGAATTTCCAAAGGGAAGGCGTGTGCGCCCCCTCCTTTCTGTCACACTCCCCACAGAAACAGTACTTCCATTCAGAAAACCAGATTAAGTGCCATTAACAAATTAATTCCGATTAGGGCAGCCCAAGCACTGAGACAGCCTGGCAATCCTGGCAGTCCTGCAGGGAGATGGCTTGGCCTGGCCTGCTAATAAAGTGGAAACCGTACTGGAAGCAAAAGCAATTATTTTGATGCCTGTCACTATCCCCAGAGGGGAGAAGAGTGGGATTTGATTAGACTATGGTCTTCTGAGGGAATGAGCTCACTTTCAAATGATGTTATTAATTCTCCAATTTTGTGGCTAGATTCATGAGAGCAGGCTCAGTTCTCAAACTTCCCTGCAGCCTGTGCAACCCCGATTTAGCATTCGCAGGTGCCCAATAATTAAATGAAAGAATAGTTCATTGGTAAGTGGAAAATAAGTTTGGGCCCCAGTATTCCTAATAACCCTTTATTCTTTTATTTAACAAATACAACTGGGCCCTTACTATACTTGGCACAGCAGGTTCAAAGTTGAAGCAAACAGGGACCAGCCCCTGTTCTCCTGAACCTTATTGACTGGGGGAGGGCAGCAGATAATCAGCAGGAATCAAGCAAATGAAAAGCCTACTTTGGAGAGTGAAAAATGCAATCAAGAGGAGAAAACAGGACCAACAAACAGAATATAATTGGGAAGAAATGCTCAAGGAAGTCCTGAGGTGGTGAAGCTGAGCTGCGCTGGATAGTGCAAAGAGCCAGCCAGCCTTGGGGGACAAACATTCTAGGAAAGGGACCAGGAAATGCAGTGCCTGTTGCCAGAAAGCCAGGCCTGCTACCTCCTCACTCTACCAGTATGTTCAGCATGGCCACTTTGCCAGCCTGGTTGCTCTCCTCACGGTACCGGGCAGGGTAGATGTCCCTGAATGGGCCATCCACTTTGCCCACTTCTAGTCTGCCAGCCTGTATGCCACACATCCCTCCTGCAGCTCTCACTCATGTCACAGGGATTTGCACAATTTATACCTCTTCCAAAAAGCCTTTTGAAAGCTTCTCTATTAGAAGAGCTCCCTTCCCACTCTAAAATCCTGACGCACTTATTCGGCACTGCTGTTTCTGTTACCTTACAAGGGTAGATATTGCATTACTGTGTATTTGAACCTGCTCCCCCATGCCCTCTATTCCCCTGTCCTTATCTAGTGAGCTGGAGGGCACTTCATCCTCTCTATCTCTCACACTCCCCAGGCCTAGCATAAATCCTCAGCTTGCAGACACTTGAGGAGTCTAGATAGACACCTGGCCAAATGAAAACCTGAGGGGCAGATGGAGGCTTATGGAAGTCTCACCTCTCATCCAGGAATCTCTAACATGGGCAAGAAAGAAAAGCTCTCCCAGTTCCTGGAAATAGAGCTGGCTTTGGATTTGAAAAGTAGTTTCCAGAAGTATGAGTTTAAAATGTTAAGACTATAATTGGATTTCTTATAGGGGTGCTTAGAAACTCTCAGCTTAATGATGAAAAGTTTAGGACCAAAAGTTCATATAAATAAGGCAGCCAACCACCCTCCCAGAGGTGGGCTCCATCCCAGATCCTCATCTGATGGCTCTCCCAGCAACTCAGACCTCTCAAATGAGAACTACCCCTGCCAACAAGTAAACGCAACTGTTTAATTGCTGCCAGACTTCTTCCAGCTCAAAATCTTCCCTCCCCAGTGTTTCCAGACATCTCAGGATCCCAGTGTCACCCAGAGCTGGAGCATGGTCAGATGAAATAAGAGGGTACCAAGGTGTCTTCAGCATCAAGGAACCTCAGCTGACAGCAAGACTTGCCAACTGGGTCCTGAGTTGGAGAGAGGCCTCAGCTCCTGTGCGATGACAGATGGGGATGAGGCATGGTTCCCGACCCTGGAGGAGGGAAAGCCAATGGACATGAGGATGAGATGGGTGTGGAGATGCTCTGGGCACTGTGGCTGACCTTTCACGAGGACATTCCTGGCCTCAGCCCACTGGCTCCTCCCGTCTGATGTCAGCAGGCCGATTGGAGGCAAGCGTTCATCCTCGTTGGAAGCCATTCTGACTATCTTTCTCAACTGAGTGAACAGATCCCCCTCACTGAGATGGCGGAAATTAATGACAACATCCAAGACAAAGAACTGTGGGGAAACAGGTCAAACACATCACTCACAGCAGCCGGGCCAGGTGCCAGGCCTTCACTGAACCTTCAGATCTGAGAATGGGCAGAGATGTTCAGACCCAAGGTTCCCATGTAGTCATGGTTCTGAGTAGTCACAATTTGGGGACTTCCTCAACTTTGTTAACTGTGCTGGGTGCCAAGCTGCTCCAATTCAAAGAAGTTCACATTAAACTTAGCTAAATGAACACTTGCTTTTGTGGTTCTTAGTTCTTATAAAAGCACTACATTTATGGGGAATTGAGTATAAATTGGCACAATCATTGTTGGGGGACAGTGTCTATTAAAACTACAAATGTGCATACCTTATGACTTAGCAATTGATCTTATAAATACACATTTTAGCCTAAGGCTTAGAGAAACATATACACTTGTGCCCTGCTCCCCCATTCCCTCTCTTCCCCTGCTCTTATCATGTATATGGAAATGTACATATGATCAGTTTACAGCAGAAAAATAATACAGAGAACTTAAATGTCTCCAGCAGGAGACGGCTAAGTAAAATGTATGTACTTGTCCAGTGCATGCCTACCCAGCAGTTAAAAAGAACAAACTAGTTCCATATACAGCTATAGAGATAGATCTCAAACACACCAGTGAGTACAGATAAAAGGCAAGAATGTCCCAACAATCTGCAAAGCTGCCTGTCTGTGTATAGTTTCTGGGAAGGTCATGGCCTTGGTCACTGCATGTGGAAAGTCTGAGGCTTTGCAAGGTATCATTAATGACCCTGAGTCCATTATCCAGGCAATTCTTTGACCTGACCTGGAGGGTCAGGCTGGAATAGGAGCCCATGGAAGGTGTTCTTAATTGATGACTCTCCTTATTCTGAAAATCCAATCAATGGAGAGAAATGGAACTGACAAGGAGTGTGGAGGTGCCATTTTGGGACCACTCTGTTCCAGTTCACTGTGTAGTTCTGGGAGGGGGTGAGCGCCCTTGGAAAAGCAGGAATTCCTGAGCATACATGTGTCCTCCCCGAGCCCAAGAGGCTGCCACAGCAGGGGCCACTTACCTGGTTGCAGCAGGCCACAATGATGTGCTCTGGCTCAGGCATGACACTGCTCTTCTGGGCCACCAGCATGTCCTGAATGTGGCCAGGGAGGCGATAGGAAGAGAAAAGGCCATAGTATTGCTTCATACAGAGCTGTTGCCCTGACAGCTGGCCCTTGGCACAGTCAGTGGGTATGGAGTGACTGGAGGGGGAGAGTAGGGAGCAAAACAGGAGGTCAGAATTGGTTCTACTGCAACTTGACTATGCAAAGGGGGGCACAGAAATGAGAAACGCATTATGATAGCAGTCAAAGAGCTTAAACCTCCACTTTTTAAAGTAGTGGAATGCCTATTTCCATGGCCTATAAGATCCTCAGGGATTTCCCACACCTTCATTAGTCTCCTACATCCCTGCCTCATGCACTTCAGTGCAGATCTTACCATGTTAGCCTCCTTTGCCTTTGCTTATGCTAATCTTTGCTTAACATGCCTTCACGCCACCTTGTACTCAGCTAATTTGTTTAGAAAACCCCTTCTAGTCCATCAAGAAGCCTCCTCTGAGTTCAAGGCAGAATATTCTCTTTTCCCTGTGGTCTCAGCATGTCTTGTGTTCTTCCTCCCTCCTTTCCCTCTCCCTCCTCCTCCTCCTCTTTTTTCCCCCATGTTTCTCTCCCCTTCCTTCCCTCTAACCTTTTAGACAACAAATGTTATTGAGCACTCCTTTGTGCTAGGAACCATTCTGGGATCTAGGAGGATATAGCAGCAAACAAAAGATGAGTTTCCTGTTTTAATGGGTGCAAGTCCTCGAATATGTCAGTGGGACACAGATAACAAGCAGCAAATTGGTAAATGGGAGGGTTTTGGGTAGTGAACTAGGGTGACAAGGAGTCGTGGCCAGGGATAGTCTTGCTGATGACTGGATATGTGAGCTGAGTCCTGAGTGTAAGAGGCAGCCATGAGAAGAGCCGGGGAGGGGTTGGGGAGGCAATCAAGGTGACTGGGTGAGTGTCCCACCACACTGCTGCTCCAAGTGTGAGTATTGAACTGAACTGTAAAGACCAACCCACAACAGGGGAGCTTATGGAAACATTTGTAGTAGGAATCTTATGTCTTTGAATCTAATAATAAAAGTTGTCTTATCACATAACACAAAACAAGTCAATAAATTTAAGAAGATTGATTATGTCAGACATCTTCTCTGACCACAATGTTTTGAAATGAGAAATCAATTATAAGAAAAAAACTGAAAAACACACAATACATGAAGGTTAAATAACATGTTACTAAACAATGAATGAGTTAACAATGAGATAAAGGAAGAAATTAAAAAAAAAACTTAAAACAAATGAAAATGGGAGCACAGCAACACAAAATCTAAGGGACACAGCAAATCATAGCATCACAGGTCTATTTCAAAACAACAGGGAAAAAATCTAAAATAAACAACCAAACCTTATACCTAAAAGAACTAGGAAAAAAAGCCCAAAGACAGTAGAAGAAATAAAATAATAAAGATCACAGTGGAAATATATGAAATAAAACCTAAAAAATAGGAGAAGGTGAAAGAGGAAGAGGGAAAGGAATGGAGGAAGAACACAAAACAATGCAACTGACTTCTGAATATTTTGTTTTCTGTTATTTAACTTAATTTATTAACAATTAATAATAATGTTTTGGTGGAATCTTTAAGGTTCTCAATGAAACTGAGAGCTGGTTCTTTGAAAAGATAAACAAGATTGACAAACTTTTAATCAGACTCATCAAGGAAAAAAGATGGAGAGTAAATAAAATTAGAAATGAAAACCAAGAAGTAACAACTGACACCACAGAAGTACAAAGGATTATAAGAAAATAGTATGAACAACTTCTAATATATGTCAACCAATTGGACAAAGTGGAAGAAATGGATAAATTCCCATAAACATACAATCTTCCATAATGGAATCAGGAAGAAGCAGAAAATCTGAATAGACCAATTACAACTAATGAAATTGAAGCAGGAATCACACACTTCCAACAAACCTGAGTCCTGAGCTAGATGGACAGCTTTACAGGTGAACTCTACCAAACACTCAAAGAAGAAACAACACCTAACCTTCTTAAACGATCGCAAAGAAATACAGAGGAGGGAAGACTTCCAAACTCATTTTACAAGGCCAACATTCTCCTAATTCCAAAACCAGATAAGGACACTACAAAAAAAAAAAAATTCTAGGCCAGCCCTTGCCAGTTTGGCTCAGTGGACAGAGTGTTGGCCTGTGGACAAAAGGGTCCTGGGCTCGATTACGGTCGAGGGCACATATGTTGAAGGCTCTTTGGGGCTTGTACTGGAGGCAACAAATTTATGTGTTTCTCTCACATTGATATTTCCCTTTGTCTTTCCCTCTCTCTTCCACTCTCTCTAAAAATCAATGGAAAAATATCCTCAAGTGAGGATTAAAAAGAAAAAAAAATTATTGGCCAATATCCCAAATGAACATAGTTACTGAAATCCTCAACAAAATAGTAGTAAACCAGATCCACCAATACATTAAAAATATTATATACCATGATTAAGTAGGATTTATTCTAGGCATGCAAGGTTGGCAAATCAATAAATGTGATATACCACATAAACAAAATGAAGAATACACCATATGACCATGTCAATAAATGCAGAAAAAAAAAACATTTAATGAAGTCCAGCATCCATCCTAATAAAAGAGTGACGCCCACCAGCCAATCAGGAGTGAGTATGCAAATTAACCCAAACAAGATGCTGCGGCCATGGAGCAAGCAGGAGGGAGGCTTGGGTTTCTCCGGCGATGGAGGAAGCCAAGTTTTCTGCACATTCCGGTTGGCCTAGGCCTCTGCTTATGACTACAAAGTTTCAATTATAGAAGGTAAATAAATCCCAACAGAAATGGCTGCCACCACAGAGTAGGCAAGAGGCTTGGCTCTGCTCCAGGCTACAAAGTTTCAATTATAGAAGATAAATAAATCCCAGATACCAGGGCCTCCACTTGGGTCATCAGGGGACGTGACTCGCTTGCAAACCACCACAGGCCCCTCTCCCAGGCTGCCCCACGCCCCAAGGGAATCCTCACCCTAATCAGGGACACCCTTCAGGGCAAACCAGCTGGCCCCCATCCATGTACCAGGCCTCTATCCTATCTAATAAAATAGTAATATGCAGACTGACCATCACTCAACCACACAAGATGGCTGCCTCCATGTGGTCAAAGATTCTGCCCCCATGTGGACACAAGATGGCCACCACCAGATGACCAGCAGAGAAGGGCAGTTGAGAGGGACTAGGCCTGCAAGGAAGGGCAGTTGTGGGCTATCAGGCCAGCAGGAGAGAGCAGTTGGGAGGGACCAGGCCTGCAAGGTGGGCAGTTGGGGGAGACCCAGGCCTGCAGGGGAGAGCAAGTGGGGGGAATCAGGCCTGCAGGGGAGCAGTTAGGCCTCAATCAGGCTGGCAGGGGAGTGATTAAGAGGTGATCAGGCTGACAGGCAAAAGCAGTTAGGGCCAATCAGGAAGGCAGGCAGGTGAGCAATTGGGAGCCAGCAGTCCTGGATTGTGAGAGGGATCTCTGACTGCCAGTTTAGAACTTATCGGGATCGGGCCTAAACGGGAAGCTGGGCATCCCTCGAGGGGTCCCACATTGGAGAGGGTGTAGGCTGGGCTGAGGGACACCCCCTCTCCAGTGCACCAATTTCGTGCACCAGGCCTCTAGTTTATGATAAAAACTCTCAATATAGTGGGAACAGTGGTGTGAGAATAAACAAGTAATCTTTTCTGTCAAAGAACAATTTAGACAGCCGCCATGTTGGCTCACATTACTTGGCAGCTACCATGTTGGCCACATGACTTCAGTTCCCTGGGGACTGCCATCTTGAAACAACAAAGATCAACCCCTTTCTTTGAATTAGCCAATGGTGAAAGACTGTGCTCCTGAGCTTCAATCAAGAGTGAGGAGCAGGTCACGTGCAACAGAATTAAAAAGCCTAGCAGATTGCCCGCTTAGTGTGGGTGTACTTCCAGATCATGTGCTGCGCATCCTCCTGCAGGAGTAAAGAGGTTTGCCTTACTGTCTGGCTCTTCAGTATGCTTTGTGTTCTACCAGGACTCCTGAATTTGGGGACTCACCTTATTTCTAACAGAGAGAACATACCACAACATAATAAAGACCATATGTGACAAACCCACAGCCAACAATCATATACTCAACAGGCAAAAGTTACAAGCGTTTAGCTTAAATTCAAGATCAAGACAAGAATGTCTGCTTTCACCATTTTTATTTAACATAGTATTGAAAGTCCTAATCACAGCAATCAGACAATAAAAAATAAAATAAAATAAAAGGCATCCAAATTGGAAAGAAGTAAAACTATCATTATTTGCAAATGACATAATACTGTATATAGAAAAGACTCCACCAAAAACTACTAAAACTAATATATGATATTAGTAAAAAAGCAGAATACAAAATAAATATTCAAAAATTGGTTGCATTTTTATATGTAAAAAAATGAACTATCAGAAAGGGAAATTAAGAAAACAATCCCACTTACAATCATATTAAATAAAATAAACTATGTAGGAATAAATTTGACCAAGGAGATAAATTATACTTGGAAAATAATAAAACACTGAAGAGAAAATAAAAATAAAACCAAGCATATACCATGCTCGTGGATTTAAAAAAATAACATTGTAAAAATGTCCATACTACCCAAAGCAATCCATAGATTCAATACAATTCCTATTAAAATATCAATAGTGTATTTCACAGAACTAGAACAAATAACCCTAAAATTTATATGGAATTACAAAAGACCTCACATAGCCATAGCAATCTTGAGAAAGAAGAACAAAGTTGGAGGAATCACTCTAGCTGATATCAAACTATACTACAATGCCATAGTAATCAAAACAGCATGGTATTGGCATAAAAACAGCCATCTAGATCAATGGAACAGAATAAATATCTCAAAAATAAACCCATGCCCATATGGTCAATTAATACAAAGGAGGCAAGAATATGTAATGGGTTAAAGACAGTCTATTCAATAAATAATGTTGAAAAAAATTGAACAAGATATATGCAAAAAAAAAAGAAACTAGACCACTTTCTTACACCATATACAGGAATAAACTCAAAATGGATTAGACTTAAGTGTAAGAATCGAAACCATTAAAATCCTAGAAGAAAAGATAGGCAGTAAAATCTTTGGTATTTCTTGTAGCAATGTATTTTTTTTCATATATATCTCCTTGGGTAAGTGAAACAAAAGAAAAAAACAAATGGGACTATCTCAAACTAAAAAGTTTTTGCACAGCAAAAAGCCATCAACAAAATGAAAAGACAACCCACTGAATATGTTTTCCACTAAATGGAGAACATATTCACCAACAATATATCTGATAAGGGGTTAATATCCAAAATGTATAAAGAACATATACAACTCAACACCAAAAAAACAAACAATCCATTTTAAAAATGGATGAAGGGCTTAAATAGACATTTCTCCAAAGAAATGGCCTATAGACATATGAAAAAATGTGTAACATCACTAATCATTAGAGAAATGTAAATAAATTAAAACCACAATGAGAGGAGAAACCAAGATGGCGGCATAGGTGAACATCTAAACTGCTACCTCGCACAACAATTTCAAAACTACAACTAAAAGATAAAACAGACATCATCCAGAATCACAGGAAAGCTGGCTGAGTGGAAATTCTACAACTAGAAGAAAAGAGAGGGCTCACAGAGACTCAGAGGAGTTGCAAAAAGCTGAGGTATGGAGACACACTCGTGGAGAGGATGGGCTGTGGAGGGCCTGGCTGACTTCCTCTAGCAGGAGGGAGACAGAAACTCCTGACTGCACTGAACCCCACTTCTGATTGCACTGAACCCCAGTTCCAGGGGAAACACATATGGGAGGAGTCTGGACTGTTGTGAAAAGGGAGGAGTGCAGGGAAACTTAGAGGAGCTGTGAAAGACAGAGGTTTGGAGGTATGCGTGAAAGTGCGTGCAGAGAGAACTGACTGCTGATTGTGCTGCTGACTTTCTCTAGTGGGAGGAACACAAAACCTCCCAACTGCACTGAAATCCAGGTCGGATTGCACTGAACCTCAATTTTGGATAAGACCCTGGGGCCCCAACCTCATACAGGTCCGGGGAGGGCATGCAAACCCAGGGGAGCCAGAAAGACAGAGATCTGGAGGTGTGCAAGCATGACTGTGTGCCAAGAGGGCTGCAGCAATTACCGAGGGACACTGAGACCCAGGAGCTATGTAGGGTAGGGCTGATATAAAGCCAAGGCTGTCTGCTCAGCCCTGAGACTCTGCCCCATCCCAGCTGAACACAGAGGCTTTTGCAACTTTGCAAGTCTTGTATCATAAGGCTGACTCCAACACAGTTCTCCTGGTGTAGACACAGCTGATCCTCACAACCAATTGGCTTGGAGGTCAATTCCTCCCAGTGATACCAACAACAATCAAGACTTAACTACAACAAGGCTGTACACACAGTCCACAAAGGGGTACACCAAAAGAATCCACCTCAAGTAACTGGGGAGGTAGAGCTACTGGACCATATAGGACACCTAGCACACAAAGCTACTCTACCAACTCAGGGAAGTAGCAAAAATGCAGAGATAAAGGAACAGATCACAAACAAAAGAAATGGAGGAAAACCAATGACTTGATATAGAATTCAAAACCACAGTTATAAGGTTTTTCAAGAATTTCCTAGAAAAGATGGATAAATTTAGCAAGACCCAAAAAGAGATGCAAAAGGACCAACTAGAAATTAAGCATACACTGACTGAAATAAAAAATATTATACAGAGACCTAACAGCAGACTAGAGGAAGGCAAGAATCTAGTCAAAGATTTGAAATATAAAAAAAAACAGAAAACACTCCACTGGAAAAGCAAGAAGAAAAAAGAGTCCAAAAAATGTGAAGATAGTGTAAGGAGCCTCTGGGACAACTTCAAGCTTACCAACATCAGAATTAGGGGGGTACCAGAAGAAGAGAGAGAACAAGATACTGAAAACCTATTTGAAGAAATAATGACTGAAAACTTCCCCCACCTGGTGAAAGAAATAGACTTACAAGTTCAGGAACCACACAGAACCCCAAACAAAAGGAATCCAAAGAGGATCACATCAAGACACATCATAATTAAAATGCCAAGAGTAAAAGACAAAGAGAGAAATATTAAAAGCAGCAAGAGAAAAACAGTTAATTACCCACAAGGGAGCACCCATATGATTGTCAGCTGGCCAGACAGAAATGGCAAGAAATATTCAAAGTGATAAATAACAAGAACCTAAAAACCAAGATTATTCTATTTTACTTCTGAAAGCTATCAGAATTGAAGGTCAGATAAAGAGCTTCACAGATACGAAAAAAACTAAGCGAGTTCATCAGCACCAAACCAGTATTATATGAAATGTTGAAAGGTACTCTTTAAGAAGAGGGAGAAGAAGAAAAAGGTAAAGATAAAAATTATAAACAACAAATACGTATCTATCAACAAGTGTATCTAAAAATCAAGTGAATAAAAAATCTGATGAACAGAATAAACTGGTGAATATAATATAATCAGGGGCATAGAAAGGGAGAGGACTGACAATTCTCAGGGTGAAAGGGGTGAAGAGGGTGCAGGGAGAGACTGGACAAAGATCATACACCTATAGATGGGGATAATGGCGGGGAGGTAAGGGAAGAGGGAGGGGTGGGAGCTTGGTGGAGAGGAGCTATGGGAGGAAAAAAGAGGAACAATTGTAATAATCTGAACAATAAAGATTTATTAAATAAAAAAAACACAGTGAGATATCACTTCACATCTGTCAGAATGGTCAGCATCACTAAATCAACAAAAAAAGTGTTGATCAGAAAGTGGAGAAAAGGGAAACTTTTTTCATTGTTGATGGGATTTAAATTGGTACAGCCATTATAAAAAAATTACGGAAGTTCCTTGAAAAATTAAAAACTTAATTGCCTTATGACCTCATCCTTCTATTTCTGTAAATATATCTGAAGAAATTCAAAACACTAATTCAAATGAATATATGTCCCCCCATGTTCATCACAGCCAGCATATGTATAATTGCCAAGATATGGAAGCAACCCAAGTACTCATCAATAGACAAATGGATTAAAAAGTCTTGGTACATATATACAATGGAATTTTACTCTACCATGAGGAAAAATGTAATCTTACTCTTAGCTACAGCATGGTTGGACCTAGAGAGTATTATGCTAAGTGAAATAAGTCAATCAGAGAAAAACAAATAATAGACATTATTTCAGTTATATGTGGAATCTAAAGAGCAGTAGAAATGAATAAACAAAACAGAAACATACTCAAAGATGAAGACAACAGACTGATAGTTGTCAAAGGAGAGGGGTGTGTTGGGGAACTGGGTGAAAGGGTGAAGAGATTGAGAAGTACAGATTGGTAGTTCAAAATAGTCCTGGGGACGTAATATTGTAATAACTACATAACTACATATGGTACCAGTTGACCACTGGAAATATCAGAAGAAGCACTTTGTAAAGTATATGATTGTCTAAACACTTATCTTTACACTTGAAACTAATACAAAATAATATTGAATGTAAACTGTAATTTAAAAATAAAATAAGACATTAATTAACAAAAAGTGATCTTATACTTGGTATCATTTTTCACTAATTAATTTTTGTAATGTTTTATAAACATTTCATATTTACAAACACCACGAATTGTTTGATTGAGGCAGAAAGGAAAGTGGGGTTGAAGCCAAGTAAACAGGCTTGGACTGAGGAGAACCTCAAGTAGCAGATGGCAAGGCTGACTCATCTGTCTTGTTCCTACAATTCTCTCTTCTCCACCTTCTCCTGTGTGCGCTCCAGATTCCTGGTACACATGCTCGTATGTACATATAAGGTATGGAGGAAGGGGGCCATTTTAAAGAGATCCAGGTAGGATAGTGCCTACACCAGGAAAAGAAACTATTGGTGATTGGGGCAGCTGGAGTAAAGGTCCTCCTGACGCTGGAGTGGGTGTGGTCCCACCTACTCGGACAGGAGCCAGGAACACAGAGCTGAAAAATGTCAAGGTCACTGTCCCCTATAGCTCCTTGTCTATTTTGGCCGGGAGAGAGGAGAATCAAAAGGCACTGCCTTTTGAAGGCTGCACCTAGTCCTACCTGTCCAGCATGGTCTTGTAGCTGAGCACTCCCGAGATGAGGTTGGCGGCAAACCTGCAGAGAGAGATGAAGCCTTATCCAGACTCCCTCTCTGTTGCCAACCTCCCTTTCTTTCTCCCTTGCTCCTTTTTTCCTTCCTTCTTTCTTTCTCCCCTCATCCTTCCTTCCCTTTTCCCCTCCCTCTTTTTATCTCTCTCAAACTCAATGACCACCTACTAGATGCCAGGTCTGTGTGGTGCCCTAATAAGGAGGAGGGAGAAGAAGCTAGGAGAGGCCACAGAGCCTCCAGGAAGGGATAGAAGGGCAGGGGTTCTGCCCAGGAAAGACTCGTGCTAGGTTGGCTTGGGCAGCACCCTGCGTTTTGGGCAATTCTGTCTTCTAGGGAAAGTCAATAATTTGGTCCTCTAAGTGCTAATGAAAAGGAAGTGGGTGCTGAAGGAAAACACACCAGAGAACCGTATCACGGAACGTTGTCACCTTTACTGTTCATGGATGACGAGCCCGGCTTAATTGCATCAGGAGGAAAATGCCCACTCTGGTGCGATTTTGAGAACTGTTCTCAGAAGTTCATCCATGCCCTCATTTCCTTTTGCCAAGTGGGGGGCCCTGGCTGCAGGGGAGGGGGAAAGTGCTCCCCGACCTTTGGACTGGTCTTGGTGAGGAAGGACAGACTGGGGGTCTCCCAACTACAGCTGAGCCCCTCCTCTAGGCTATGGGCTCTTCCTTCTGTTTTTTTCCTCCCCCTGAACTGTCCCACACTCAGGTCTTAAAACCAGAGACTGGGTTTGGAGCTCAGTAACTCCTGCAGAGAGATCCTTTGTCCCTGCCCCACCCTTGCATGAATGGTCCCTCCATCGTCATCAGTGGGCCCAGAGTTGTGAGATTGCAGCAGATGGCACAGGCTCTGGCAAAGGTGGCTGTTGAGAAGAAGCCTTTGCCAACTCCTCAGAGCCTCTGTTTGGAGCTGGGGGCTGCAGGGGCCTCTCAGATTACCTGGGTAGTGTGTCCCACAGACAAGTCCCAGCCTCAAGTACTGGCAGGATCAGAGGGGGCCCACCTTCTCCCAGGGCCTCAGCCAGGTCGATTGCTATGAGGACACCTGGGTACCTATGTCCTCCAAATAAATGCACCAGAGGCAAACCTTGTGTTTGGTTCCTCAAGTGCAGCCTCACCTAACCTCCTTCCTGACCTCATGGCTTGGACCGACCCTGTCTCAGTGCCAATTGGCCTCAGAAAGCTCCACCAAGACACGAGCTTCGGCCTTATCTTCCTGGTGCCGGGGCCAGGACCCTTCCTCAGGCAGCTCCCAGCTGTAAGCCAGGAACTTGGAGGCCTTACCTGAGCTGGTCATTTGTATCCTGGAAGTGCTGCCTGGGAAAGATCACAGCTGGGCTGGAGTTGACAGGCAGGGCTAGGCGGTTATTGAGATACATGTCATTCAGCCAGTACTCAGACACCTGTGGGAGAACAGGGAAGGGAAGCCATTACCCACAAGGGCCACATACACCCCCTTCCAGAAAGGGTACCTTGCCTGTGGAGCGTACTGATTGCATCCTGGCAGCCCTGAGGGCCAATCAGGACACTTCAATAGATCATGCATTTCATTCATTCCTTCATTCATTCATTCCACAAGCATACACTGCACCCAGTTATGTGCTAGAGCCATGTTTCACAGCCCATGAGCCTGCCCTTTAGTCTTGCCCTGTACTTTCTCCTCTCTCCCATCCAGATTCCCATCCTGGTGTCTGGTGCTTCATCCATGTCCCCTGCCTCCTTAGGAGGACCCATCTTGCCTTTCATGCTCTCTGTTTCCCTGACCTCATCAATATCTTCTGCTGCCCCCTCCCTGTCACGCATTGTTGCTCAAACTTGTCCCCATCTGCCCCCATCCTCATCCCTGTCTGTCTCCTATTCCTTTCCCCTATCTGCCAGCCCTCTGTCCCCATATCTACTTCACATTCCACATCTTGTCTGTTCCTCACCCTTGCTCCTTGCTCTCCTCATCTCTCCCCCACCCCTGTGCCCCATCTGCCCCGTCTTTGTCACCTACCTGTCTCTCCCCCAAATCCCTCTGTCTCCAAGTCTGCCTCCTACTCCCTTCCCTCCAGTCAGCCCTCTCCCAGCAATGCTTACCCAGTTGGCAGTCTTTTCTTGCCGCTCCAGGAGCTTCTGCTGCAGGGTCTCACCCAGGCCACCAGGGGCCCCAAACTGCTGCACAATGGCCTGACTCCTCCGGAACTGTTCCCTGGGCACCAGGTGCTGCATGCACCGAAGATAAGTGGCCAAGGTCTGCTGCAGGGGGGGCACTGGGAGTTTAGGCAGCTCCTGGAAAAGAGGGTCACAGGTACTTGCTGTGCCTGTCATGTGTGGCCCTGGCCTGTCCAAGTTGATGCCTATGGTCTGTCTCCATCTGCTACTATCCTTGCTCCCTATCCTGAGACTTGTCTATTTCCAGGGCTCAGCTCAGCAGAATTGTGGACTTAGAAGTTTCCTGTTTGCTTTCTCCCATACCCCAGTCCTGATCCCAAAGGAAAAAAGTGCAGAGGAAAAGACCTTGATGTGATCCCAGACAGACCGGGATTCATCCCTGATCCTGCTGCTGACTAGCTGTTTGATCTTAAACAAATCACCCTCATCTCTGTGCCTCAGTTTCCTCCCCTGTCAGATGGTATCAATAACCTCCATCTCTTTATAGAATAAGAGATCATTGATGTGAAAGACCCATCAACTATAGTGAATTAATCTAAGATGAAATAGTCCTGTTATTGATAGTGATTGCTGGTCATTCTTAATTTAGGAACTGTTCCCAGCTGGAGCTCTAGAATCCAATTGACTCTAATGGAGAGCTGTGGACAGGTGGACGAGGGTGGGAGACATCATTCATTGCTTGTCCTAATGATCAGAATTCTGCAAGATGTTTCTTGGGAAGGTGACTCATACCCTGGGCTCCTTATTCAATCCCTTGCAGTTATGAAACTCAGAGAGGGGGCTATGCTCCATGTGGGGTGGGGTGAGATGGAAGTCCTTCCTCTCTTAATCTTTCTCAGTCTCAGCTTCTTCATGGATAGGGGCCCGCAAGAGAATGAAATGAGAGAAGCAACTGGCCCCAACTAGGTACATCATTAAATGTTACAATTCCTTCCAGGAATTCCCAAGAGGAATTTCATAATCTCTGGAGGTACCAGTTGTGTTCACCAGGATCTCACATGTTATGGCTTAGCCTCCTTGACAGATGGGAAAACTCAGGCGCAGAGAGTGGATAGTCCCAGGTCATCCAGCAGGTTGATGGCAAAGCTGAGACCTGAAATCAGTCTTCATCCAATATTCACTCTGTTTCTTCCTTGGCTGTTCTCTTCTGTCTCCCTTGCTCTCTTTTCTATCCCCTCCTTCCTCACTTAGCTGATCACAATTGGAAACCAGGGATTTTTTTTATTATTGCTCTAATTTTACAAAGTTGGCTGCCTTCTTTCAGGGGTTTCTCCTCTTTAGGGTGGTGGGGTAGTGACCTTCTGCCCCAGGAGTGAAGGGGCCTGTTGAAAACTTTCCTCTACTCTGCTCTTCCTGCTGCATAGGCTGGAGTCCCCCTGCTGCCCGGAGGAAGATGTGACTGAGGATGTGCTGAGGAATGAATGGGGATCCTCCACCTATCTGGCCCTGCGTTTAGAGCTCACTGCCCTACAGGGAGGAAGGAGGCTGTGGATGCTCTGTGCTGTTGCTACCCGGGACCTCTTAAGGACAGGGCTGGACAGCATTTCAGGTTATCTAGTCTACTCCAGAGATCCAGGTGCAGGCCTCCCCCAATCCCCAGCTACTCTGGTTCCCTCTTCCTTCTATTGGGGCCATGGATCTGTGCAGTGGGTGAGTAGGTAAGTACCCACAGAAAGCCCAGACTAGCTAGTGGCCTTGCCAAGATGCCAGCATGTCTGACCATAGCTCATGCTGAAAATAGGCCACCTTTTCCTGAGATCCTGTCAGTGCTCTGGAACTGACGCAGCATGGGGGAATTGGTGATGTGTAAAAAGGAGCTAGGCAGGAAATCTCTGCTTGGATGTCTCAGCCCCTGTGGCTCCTCCTAGAAGCTCATGGGCTTCTGGCCCATAGTGGGAACAGCAACAGGGTTTAGCACTAATGAAGGTCTTTGGACCCTGGGGTCTCAGGTCAATACACGTTTCCTGGGCAGTTCATGTGGGCCAGGCTCTGGGCTGGACTCAGGCTTGGTGAGAGAAAGGCAGCCAGAGTCCAACAGGAGGGACATGCCATGGAGCAGAAGCAGCAATAAAAGTGTCGGCAGCAGCAAACAGGATGATGTGGGGAGCTATTTCATAGGGAGAAGCCAGAAAGTTCTGATCAGGGTTTCTAATGAAGTGGGGGGTCGGGCAGTGGACGGGAGGGTGGAGGGAGGAGAGTTGTGTGGTTGTCAAGAAGACAAGTGTGGCAGAGGGACACATTGTGGGGATCAGATGTGCTCTATCACTCTGGAGGTCAATGGGATGGGAGGGAGGAGGCCTTCCCAGGGAGGGTGGCTTATCTCAAGTCAGTGGGGAAGATGGTGCCTGCAGCTCCAGTAGCAATACCCAGGGCTGAGATGTGGCACCTAAAGCAAATACCCTGGGCTCAGAGCCATTGGAAGTGGAACTTGGGGTCGGGGAAGTCCGGGGAGATTAAAGTATCTGGCCCAGGTCAAGGGCTCTCCCTGGACTCTGGGGCTATACAGTGTGCCTATCAGCATTTCCCTAGATGCGGAAAGCTACCTACTGCCCATACCATCATGAGAGTGAATCAAGGAACTCGGAAGACTGATGGACCTTGGGTGTTAGCAGGACTAATGCCAAGCACCATTGTTCTGTTGAGATAATGGTGGTTCAAAGCAATTTCCTGACCTAATAGCCTCAATGAAAATGTTTACTGAACCTTACCAATTTTTACTGATAGAGATGGTCTGTCGGCTACCTGTTTGCCATGTTTTACTGAGGGCAGGATGTGTATCTAAAACTGAATGAAAAGCGGACAAGGCCAGGTTTCAGTGCTCCTCCATGAGAGAGGCTCCACCTGCCCCCATGCCTTCCAAATTCATATTTCTTGTCTAGTGTTTTCATTTGTGCGTCAGCCCCTTCCTCAGATCCTGTACTCCGACCACAAAAGGTTGTGGCACCTTAAAGCTGCTCCTAGAGGCACCAAGCCCTCCAAGCTCCTCAATGGGCTCAGGCAGGGATGCAGCCCAGGCCTCCTGCCCAGGAGAGGGGAGGGCTAGGGTCCAGCAGGTGCTGAGGGCAAATCCCATTCAGGACTATTCTGGAAGCCAAAGGTATGTGAGTGGGGAGTGTAGGGAAAAGAGAGAGAGCTCCAAAAGTTACTCACCATTTCCTCCTCACTGCTGAGAGTTTTTGCTGCCATCTTCTGGGGGGCTTTTTCCAGGATGGGCATCTTCCTGACTTGTGGCTGAGGAAACAGAGGTGCAGATCTGTTGAAGCACAGCGGCATCAACACAACAGCCATATAGACCTGTCTTTTACCTCTCGCAGTCTGACACCCACCTACACCCTGTGAGGAAGCCAAAGCTGGACAGTAGTGTACACAGGTCTCCTTGCTGGCCTGGCCCCAATCTCCTCGCCTCCAGACCAGCCGCCCTGCACAGTGTCCTCTCTGAGCCCCCGAATAAAGAGAGGGCAGAACATGAAGTGAGCCTCCAGCTGGTACCTGCTCCATCAGACTGCTGTCACTCGGGCCCACCTGATTCCCCCCGGGGCTGCTTGGGATGGAGCAGGGCGGGGCTTGCCCACTCCTGATTCACAAGGGGTATTGACAGAGCACTTGCTTTGCTCTTTTGTGGGGCTCAATAGATGTGTGCCCTGCAAATTAAAATCTCTCACTAGGCTTCAAGTTTTTCCAGAGGAGCATGCTCAGTGTTTCATCTCTGGGACCTAGCAAGTGCATGAGCAGGATGCACGTGGGGAGCTGAGTGAAAGCAACACCTGTGTGCACGAGTGATGTCTCAGTGAATGCAAAGCCCTGGTGCCGGGGGGTGGGCTGTGCCTGGGCAGTCTCTGGCCAGCAGGTTCCCAGTGTAGGTGGCATAAGAGTGCTAAGGGATGTGGTCCAGGGAAGCTGGGCAGCCCTGTAATAGTCTGGGGATTAATTTTGAAGAGGCAGCAGAAGTGAGCCAGACCAAGAGGGAGCAAAGGCCAGGTTTTAAGGCTAGTAGGACCCAACCTCTACCCTCAGAGATACCTCTAAGCTAATGTAAGCCTGTAGAAACCCCCATGCTTTCTACTCACCCATTTCCCCTACCCCACCCCCCACACCCTCACCCTAGGTTCAGTCCAGGTGGGGCCTGGGCATGGCACAGTTGACCCAAGGACAGAGCATCCAGAAAGATAGATGACTCTGGTACAGTGAGGGAGGAGCCCAGGGCCACCTGGAAGCTGGAGGCAGAGAATGTAGCATCCTCAGAGCACTATACCAGCATGCTCCTGGCTAGGGGGTCCCTCAACCCACCAGTACCATGCAGTTTAGGGGCTGCCCTGCCTACTCAGGAAGCAGCAGTATCCAGGTGAGGGTCCACCCCCAACACAGCAAGGTTTGAGGGGGCAACAGGGGAAGGTCAGGTTGGTAAAGACTCTAAAGACAGAGTGTCCCGTGCTTCTTTTTGCTCTGGCCCCAGCCAGCGCCATAGCTGGAAGATATCTACTAGCCAACCTCAGAGACCCCTGGTCTCAGAGAGGCTCACAGATCAAAGCAGCATGGTTTTCCCAGGGGCCAGAAGGCCGCTGCCCTGAGCCTGCTGCTGCTCCTCCTTGGCTTGGGCTGCGTCAAGAGGGCATAAGGTCTGTCTGGTACCCTCCTGGCTTCCAAAGGCTTCCGGCAGAGATCTCGGCTCTGCCCTAGGGATCCAATCCAGCTCAGCCCACACCTGCACTCCAGCGACTCCCCGCCAGCCCCCGCCCTCCCCTGCCCCCCACAACCTGGCTCCCCATAGCTACATTGCCCTTTCCCCACCTCCTGCCTCTTCCAGGATGGGAGAGAGGCGAGCGCTGGAGGGTCCTTCCCGGTGGCAGGGTGAGACCTGCAGACCCTCCTACTGGCACTGAAGGGACAGCCCTTGGCTCGCAGCAGATGGAGCCCAAGAAAAGCGAGAGCATGCATGTGGAGCCCGGAGCCCGGATGGCCAAGCTCCTCCAAGCCCTTGTCCCCTACGTCTCAGCGTCCTGTTCCCCGCCCCCTGCCCCCACTCCGGTGGGTGAGCGCCAGAGCTGAGGAATCCCTCAGTCTCCGAGCGGTCCCACAACGGCCGCTGCCCTTCGGGACCTGGAGGACTCTAGAGTCCCGGGCATGAGATCCGGGCGCGGCTCTGGACGGAGCCTCCCTCTGCTCCCCTCGCGCCAGCCCAGCCCTCTCACCTGCTCTCCTCGGCCGCGCTTCGCTGCACTGTGCAGCACTGGGGGCCGGAAGGGGAGCTGAAGGGATCTGGGGGCGCGTCAGCAGAGCGAGGGTGGGGTTGCTGCCTGTCGGTGGCAGAACCTCCGACGACGTGGTCGGGTCCCCGCGGCTCCCAACCTGCAGGCTGCCAGCGATCCGCCCCTCCGCGCCAGTCCTCTCCTCCTGTTCCTCCTCCCGCCCCTTCCTTTTTTCCCTCCCTTCCCCCAACCCCACCCCTCCCTCCCTCCTTCTCCGCCCTCCTTCCCCCACCTCCCCACTCCCCGCAGCCTTCCGGGATCCCACCTCCCGGCTCCCCGCCCAGCCAGGACCAGTTCATACAAGGGTAGGAGAATCCTCTGCTGCAAAGGGCGTGTAGAACACTGCCCCACCCATGCCCATGGCCCTGGCCCAGCCATCCCCAGGCCCTGAGCCCGCCCCCACCCATTATCCTGGCCGCCACTCCTTCTGCAAAGCCCTGGGGAGAGGCAGTCTGGAGAAATCTGTGCCCTCTCCACGGTCTAGGCCAGGCTCAAGCCTTACTACATGCAACTCCTTTCAAAATAATAATAACTGCCTTTTTGTTAATCACTGTAGGTCCCCCCTTCCTGCTGCCACTATTGGGGTGGGGGAGATACAGACCTGGGGATGCCTAGAGACAGGCAGCCCGAGGCAAACGCTCCTGCAGACAAAGCACTCCTCCCCCACCTCCTTGTAGATGCTCACAGATTGACCCACAAAGACAGACCCTGCCCAGACAGCACAC
This sequence comes from Lasiurus cinereus, assembly GCA_011751065.1. NCBI lineage: Eukaryota > Metazoa > Chordata > Mammalia > Chiroptera > Vespertilionidae > Lasiurus > Lasiurus cinereus. Next base: position 7,116,175 of record JAAGEH010000021.1, read on the forward strand.
AGCCAGACGAACACGGACAGCCTGGCGCACACAGCCCTGCAGGTCCCCACAGGCCTTGTCTGACCACGGGTGCTGAACCCCAGGGCCTGTCCGCACTGGAGTGGGGGCACTCTGCCGCCTTAAGCAGACCGCAGGCTCCTGGAGACCGCCATCAAGGTGGGGAGACCTCTCTGACAACCCTGGATGGCAGTTTCCACTTAGGATGGGGTGGAGTCTGGCTGGGGAAGGGTTAGCATCAGATCCCATACTGGCACCCTCTCTGGTCCCACTCCGACCCACATGGCAAGGACACAGCAAGATAGCTGCTTTTCCACTCCTCTAAGAATAGAGCCTGGCTCTCTAACGAACACTCATCACACACATGTGTTTCCAGAGATGGGACTTCTACCCAGAACAGCCCCGCCCCTACTCGTTTCTGAGAATCTAGACCAGGTAGGATGCCCAACTCAAAGGGAAGCCGTCCCTGGTGCCTCAGAGGCAGGTGTCTTGTGCCGGGGCCTACCCAGGGCAGGAGTGGGTCGTACCCTGGGGCGCTGAGCTGGGCCAGAAAGGGGGGTCTGTCACAGGCTGAGGGGTATGTGAATGGGGAGTCGGTGGGTGAGAGCCTTGTTGGGGGTGCTTCTTCAGTATGTATCTCCCTATCTATTAGTAAAAGGGCCACACAGGCTTTCCGCGTGTTCCCCGGCTGAGACTTGGATTGGGGCTGCACTAAAGTCATCCTCCCCTCCCGCCCTGCGCCTGGCCGCCCAGCCCACCAGTAAAGAGACTCAGTCTGGGACAGATATGGTTTATTAATTTGGGCCAGAGTCACCGCTGTGCAGCGGGCCAAGGAACAGAAGGGAGGACAGACAGACACACAGCCCTACGCAGGGTGACCCCGAGGTAGAGGCCCGCACGCCTCTTCTGTGCAAGAAGCGCATCGCTTCACATGCCGCAGTGCTCCACACTCCACTGGGTGAGAGGCAGAGGGACACACAAAAGGCTATGGAGAGGGGACGCGGCCAAGGAAGTCAAGACAGGGACCTGCGCCGGGGAACTCGCTGGAGGGGAGGGCCCTGAGGCTGAGCTGGCCGGTGCGCTCACAAGAGCAGCCACGGTGACCCTAGGGCGGCGGCGGAGTGAGGAGGGGGCTGCTAGCTGCGGGTGCAGTAGGCGGTGTAGTCGCTCTCGCACTCCGCAAACGGGCCAGGCGGGCTGCCAGGCGCGCTGTCTGGGTCGGACACGGGGCACTCACGCAGGCGCACCGCATCGTACAGCCCCTGGGGCGGCTCGTCTAGCAGCACTTCGCGCTCGGAGCGGGAGCGCGTCAGGAGGCCCACCTTGCGCAGCAATAGCAGGACAGGCGCGTAGAGCAGATTGGCCAGGCCCATGCCCAGGCTAAGCTGCCCAAAGCCGAGCGAATGCACGATATGGCCCGCCACTATGGGCCCGAGCGCATAGGCCACAGAATAGGAGATGTCGGCGATGGCATAGACGCTTCCGTAGACGGAAACGTGGCGCACGTCCACGAGGAAGGCGAGCGTGGGCAGCAGAGCCGTGTCGACCAGCGCAATGCCGAAGCAGAGGCCGCAGAGCGAGACCACTAGCGGCGCGAAGGAGCGGCAGACAGGCACCACGCACGAGCTGGCCCCGATCACCGCCAGCCCCAGCGCGCCGTAGAGCCACTGCAGGTGTGGGTAGCGCGCCGCCAGGCGCACAGTGAGGTAGACGCCCAGCACGTGAGGCACGAAGGCCGGCAGCCAGACCATGCCCATCTCCCACTCCGACGCCGCCATCGTGTGCTTCATCCACGTGGCGATGGTGGGTTCCAGGAACGCGAGGGGGATGTTGCAGGTGGTGAGCGCGCCGGCCACCACGGCAATATACGGGTCCAGCATGAGGTGGTGGATGGGTGTACCCACCGGCAGGTTGGCCCGCGCCCGCGCCGCGGCCGAGAAGGGCTTGGCCACCACCAGCAGCAAGATCGCGTCAAACAGCGACACGGCGGCGAGCACCAGGAAGGGCACGCGCTTGCCCGCGAATTCGTAGAGGATGCCCCCGAAGGGCGGCGCCACGAGGCTCCCGAAGCTGATGAAGGCCAGTGCCACGCCCAGCGCTCGGCTGCGCTCGGGCTCCTCGGGGTACTTGTCCGCGATCATGGCGATGCCTGACGTGTCCGCGAAGGCAGAGCCCAGGCCCTGCAGGCTGCGCGCCGCGAAAAGCGTGGCGTAGTCCTCGGCGAAGGCGAACAGGACGGTGGAGGCGAACATGACGCCCAGGCCCATGAGCAGCGGCACGTCGTAGCTCATGCGGTCGATGAAGGGCCCGCTCAGGGGGTTCACCAGGAGCTGCAGGATGGCCTTGGAGGCGAACAGCACCCCGATCTTCACGTCCTCGCTCTCCGTGGGATAGCGGGGCCGCAGGGCAGACCCGGCGGGCGGCGCAGCCGTCGGGGACTCTGAACTGTTGGCGGCGGTGCTGGCACTGGCATTGGCTGGAGAGGGCGGCGGCCGGGTGGGCACCCACACCGCCGCCTCCGGGGTCGGGGTGGGGCTCTCGCTGCCCCCGCGCATGTGGGCGATGTAGTCGGGCACGATGGGCACGATGACCATGTACAGCATGTTGTCCAGGAACAGCGCCACACACACTATGACCAGCAAGAGGCGGCGCTGCCTGCGGGGCTCCCGGAGCGCCGAGCCCACCACCTCCGACAGCTTGGCAGCCGCCTCCCGGGCCGGGTCTGCGGGTTCCATGGCCCCGCCGGCCGCTCGAGCGAGGACACCTCCGCGGGGGTCGGACGCGGCGCCCTGCCGGCAGAGAAGAGAGCTCCGAACTTCGGGGGTGCGGTCCTCGCGTGCGGCGCCCCCTGTGCCTCAGGTGGCTGCCAGGCTCATGGCTCTGCGCCGGGGGAAGGCAGGGACCCTGTTCGGCGAGGCTCCGCCGCTGTTCCGAGCGGAGCCCCAGACCTGCCGCCGCTGTATGGGGGTGATCGGGCAGGCGGCGCGCAGAGGGTTCGGGGCCGGAGCAGAGCGCGCTGCCCTCTGGAGCCCCTAGAGCCGCCCCCGCAGCGGAGAGGCCTCCCGCGCTGGCCGAGGGGCGTGCTGCTGCTCGCCCGGCCGCCACTCTTCCCTCCCTGAGCGCCGGCTCTTGCCTCCTCCTCCTCCTTCGCCTCCTCTTTTTTCCCTTTCCACTCCGGGCTGTGACGCTGTGAGTCTCGGCCCCCGAGTGGTGCCCCGGCCACTTGCGTCGTTCATGCTAATGCGACGTCGGCTGGGCGGGGGCCGGGGGCGGGGCGCGGCCCGTGGGGGTCTCCTTCCCAGTGGCACCACCTGGAAACCTCAGCAAGGGGTCTTGGTGCGCAAAGAGTCCTGACCCAGCCTCTGAGAGTAACGGGCGCTCGGTTCGAGGACCCTGCTTTCTGCTCCCCTCCTCCCCGGGTCGGACCAACCCCTCTGCTCCCTCCGGGAGGGCACACAGCAGCAGCTGCTCCCGGCCCCTCAGGAGAGGGTGCGCCGGCGGCTCAGATCTCCACCTCAGCCTGGATCTCCGAGCGCAGCCGGCAGAGAGCCCCCGAGGTGAGCCGCGGCGTGTCCAGTTGTTCTAGCAGCTGGATTGTGAGGTGGGGACCGGAGGGCCTCAGGGTACTGAGACCCCAAGCCTTCGTATGGCCACGCCCCCTGGCCCCTTCTGCCCTGGAACCGGAGGGTGAGGCGCAGAGACTGCTGGGCAGGTTCCTATGGCCAGCCCTTTGGGAGAACGTCCCAGCAGAGATTCCCGACTACGAGCATCTGGGGATTGGGGAAAACGTGGCATTGCCCCCCACCGGACCGGGGTGTCAGCTCTGCCGCTCCCACACTTCGCACTCCCTCGCCACCTTCTCCCAGCCAGTATTCCCCTTTTCCTCAGCGACTGTCCTGATCCCCCCAGCTCCTCCTTTTCTCCCTCCCTCCTCCTCACCCTTCCCCTCCCGGGCAGTGTGCTACAGGAAGGGATCCCTTTCTGGGCTCCGGCGAATCCCGCCCCTTCCCTACCTCCAGCTCCACCCCCACCCTCACCCCTACCCCCTAATCTCCAGAGCTGCCTCCAAGTCCCGGGTGGGCTCCAGGAGTGGTGTGGCCTGGGTCCTGTCTGTAAGAAAGACCCTTGAGGCTCCATGCCCAATACCCATCCCCCTCCTACTCCCCTACCGCCCTCTCCCTCCTCCCCATACCTCCCACTCCCTAGGCTGGACCCAGCGGCTTTGCTCCCTCACCTTCAGAAAGGGCCGCACCCACTGAGAGGCCCGGCTGTGCGCTGGATCCAGGGAGTCCTCATAAGAGCGTTGACCCTGGGTGGTACCTCGAGTCTGCACTCCTGTCTTAGGGCTGGCAGGAGAGGGGCTCTGAGCAGAGGAGGTTGGGAGACCTGAGTGGTTGAGATTCAGTTTGTATCTCCCTTCAGAGTCCAAAAGCACTCTTCCCATCCTTCTCGCCTCAGAACCAAGGAGCACTAGGTCCAGCTTCTTCAGATGCACGCTCCAGGCCCAGGGGAGCACCTGATGCCCGGGAGACAGGCAGCTGAGGCGACTTTCAACTCTCACTTGCTAGTCAGGGTGCTGGGGAGCTGCATCCCCTCTGTGTCTGTTTCTCCATCTGTATTACGGGGTAATAGTGCTGTTGTAAGACAGTGGAAGTGCTTGCTGATGTTATCTGTAAAATGTGCTGTTTTATCTTCCTTTCACAGCGTAGGTCTTGCAAAGAGCAGAGAAACGGTACAGGGGCAGCCTGGCTTCCTGGCTAGTCCCTCGAGTGGGTGAGCGTTGTGGTTCTGGGCTCTGTCCTGGCTGGTGGAGGACTGGGGGCATCGGAAGGTTGGCTCTGCCCCTGAGATCTCTGTGGGATGAGATGATGGAGACAGAGCATCAGGTGAGAGGAGCAGCCTATTGTTGAATCTCTCCACTCACCCAGGCCCCAGGGAAGGAGACAGTCTCCCAAGGAAGGAGCTGCCAGCACCTGCTCACCTGCTCTCTGTCAGAGGGAGAGAGAGGCGTGGCTCTGCGTGATCAGGGGCAAGTCATAGCTTCTCCCTGAGTTCCAGCTTGGTCTCTGTTAAGGAAGGGGTTAGAGGAGAGCCCTCTCACTCGAGTCCTTGAGCAGAAATGGGGCTGAAGAATGGTTCCGTTGGGATGAGGTAATTATTTTACACTAAAGACTCGATGCACAAAATTTGTGCAATGGGCTCAACCATCGAAGCCCTGGCTGCCTCGGCCCATCGCAGCCCTGGCTTCATCCGGAAGGTTGTCCAGAAGGACATCTGGAAGATCATTTGGCTGTAAGATCTAAATAGCATATTACACTTTTATTATTATAGATTTTATTTGAGGGCCTTTAGTTGGTACACACACTCTCTTGCTCATGGTAGATTCCCTCTAACTGGCTTTGCACAACTATGTCACCTCTCTGGCTGTCCAGTCATTTAGTTTGAAACCTCAAGCCTCTTCTGACTCCCCCATTTATGAGGCTCTGAAAGAAGCAGCTTGCAGACCAGTTATGATTTATGCATATAGTGTTTGCCCTGTCTGAATTGAAGAGGATTAAAGCAGACGTGTTCTTTCTTAGTGGCTGAAGAACTTAGAATTTAGTGGAATCTTAAGAGAAGAGAAACTTTCCCAGGGTCTTCAAGGTACAGATCCTACTCCCAGCCTTCTGGCCTACATAACTCAGGCTGTTCTTGAGCATGGAGCCATGCTATCTCTGAGCTCAGGCCTAACTCTCCAGTCCTCCATTCCCTAGTGGCAGGAAGCAGACTCATTTATGAAACACTCTGTGCAAGGGGTATTCTGTGTGCTCTTTTATTTAATCCTCATGCAATCCTGGTGCCATTCCTCCTGCCTTACTGAAGGCAAACTGGGCATAGAGAAGCGGGCTCACTGGCCCACGACCTCAGCAGGAGAGCATGGATTTGAACCCAGGCTGTGTGACTCACCTCATGGTCCTCACATGGCCTCCCTCTACCCTGGCCTTCAGTGTGCTTCTGCTATTCCATCTGCAAGGTGGCAGCCTGGATGTGTAGGGGAGAGGGCCCAATGAAGATCCCCAGGGACACTAAATTCCTTTACCCTCCAACTTCAATCTCAGAAGACAACTTCACACCTCCATCCTTCAGCAGCCTCAAGAGCAAAGGGGGCAGGAGTTGTAGGGAGGGGAGGACCTTTTGTTTCAGCAAAAGGATTGGGCTTGAGACTTGGCAGGAGGTGGGGAACAACCCCTTCTGCGCTGGCCTTTGGGGAGTTGTCCAGGGTGCTGGCCCTGACTCCACCACTTGCCAACCAGCCTACCACAAGGGCCCTGCCCCTAGTCTTCCTGTGCCTGTGGCTTCCTTTTCAACAGAACTCTTGGTAAATTCCTTTCTGGAGACTCCTTTTTCTGAGCATAACTTATAGCCATAAGAGAACTTCCCTTCCAATCCTGTTGGAGAAAATGGAAGCATTTTTTTTCCTCTCCTTTCTCAGCCAGATTTAGGGACTGTTGCTACTAAGTGCCTATCTGGTATGCAAAGTAAATCAAATAAATAAAGGAAGGAATTTATTTATTAGACACAACGAAGTGTTTACAACATGCCAGGCACAGTTTAAATCTTTTACAAACATTGACTCATTTAATCATCTTACCGGCCTTAATATTATCTTTTTGCAGGCAGGGACACCAAGGTGTGGTCATTTATTCTTGCCCAGATTGCTCACACGTGGTGGGAACAGGATTCCAATGCAGGCTGCCTAGCTCCAGCATTCACTGTCAGCCACCATGCTGCTCTGCTCCAGGATGGCTGAAGAACAGGAGATGACTTATTGAGAGTATCTAGCTCAATGCCTGGCACTTTACAGAGGCTCAATTATGCTTTTGTTGGGGTAGATACCTTGGTGGTTTCTGGGTGACTACCTTCCACTTTATCCACTAAATATAGTTGTGGCTTCTGTCTGCTGGGGCAAAGTCCTTTCCACCTGGATGCATGCCTGTGAAGTGTGTTATTGGAGGACTCGGGGTTCCTGGTATATGGGAGCTTGGGGAGGGAATGGAAAGATAACCTTCCTGTATCTGTGCTGGGGTGAGGTCTGGTTTGTGTGGGGGGGGGTCTTGGGGGAGTTGTATGTGAGGGGCTGCCACTCTGGAGGAAGGAATCAGCTGGTCCTGAGAAGGTCATGGGCTAAGTCAGTTCCAGGGCCTTGCCAATTGTTGCTTCACTGAGACATCTGGTCCCTGAGACACAAAATGACTATGTTTCTGCAGAGAAGCAGGTTGATGGTGGTGGCAGCATGTGGGTGGGGCACCTGCTCCTGATTTATTATTTCTTTGTTTCCCTGGAAGCACTTAAGTGCAGGCTTAGTTCCAACAAAGCTCATGAGCCTCTCTGGATTCCAGTGCTGGGGGAGGGCATGCAGCCGCTATCCTCCTGTTATCCACCCTGTGCGCTTCCTCAGGAGTGCCTTGGGGCTGCAGCATCACTTAATTAATTTAGGCTTCCCCAGCCACATATTCTCAGACTCCAGGGAACAGAGCCTCCCCGTCAGCCTTTCCCGGAAGCCTGTGAGTCTGGTGGCTGGAAGCCAGGTCTACATGCCTGCCTGCCCACCCTTGGCCAGCCCTTCCTCAAGGCCTGGAACCTGCCTCCTGAGTGTAGCTGAGCTCTGAAGGGAAAGAAAGGACAGCAGCTCCTGCATTGCAGGTGGGCTGCAGAGCTCCTTCCTCTCTGTGGGTCCAAGAAAGGGCTGTCCCTCCCTGCTTTCCTTCTGACTCCTGACATTTCAGTGAATTATTGTGGAGAAGTGGGGCCTCAAATCTTGGTTTCTCATTTCCTCTGCTCACTTCCATCCCAATCCAATGAGTCTCTTAGTGTCATCTACCTCCTTCATGGACACCATCCCTGCCCGTAATCAGCCCCCACCCCCAATCATCTCCCACAGTGGGCAGTCTATTACCTCTCACTTGTCCCTCTATTTCAGACCCAGCCAACCCACCCTCTGTAAAGATGCGGGCCAGTTCCCACATGCTCACAGACTTCACAGGACTCCTGGCTGCCTGGGACTAGAGTCCCAGAACCTCAGCTTTTCAGTGTGCCCAACCTTCCCTGTCCTCCCTAACAGCCCGGGATCGGAGTTTGCAGAGCCCATGCCCAACTCTGCTCTCCTTGGATCACATTCCTTGGTTCTGGAAGCACTGTGAATAGCCTCTTCCTTCACCATGAATCCCATGCATTGTCGACTCCTCTTCAGGATTTCATTCCACTTGGTGATGGCATGTTCTCTGCACCAGCCTGAGAGCTCCCTGAAGCAAGAGCTGCCTAGAGGCACTATGTCTGCTTTACTTGCTATGCAGAGCACTGGCCACAGCGCCTTCCATAGGACCAGATGTGTCAGTGGTTATTAAATTCTTTATGTGAAAATTAATCGTGTAAGTAATGCATACACAGAAGTTGTTTATAGAGATGCTCATGGAAATTAGGACATTATGAATGTTCATTTGTGGCCCCAAACTCTCATCTCCTCTGCCACCTCTCAGAAGTATCACTGGACTTTCAAGAAAATAACCAATCTTTCTTAATTGGGAGAAGAGGAGGGGGGAAAGAAAAGAAAAGAAACCACCACTGTAACTGTTTTTGTGGGTGTTTTAAACATATCAATGAACCCATATAAAATGTAAGATAAACAGCCTTTATATTTAAATAAATATATTCCAACATGTGTCATAAATGTATCATCCCATAGTTCTTTCCTTTTCCACTCGATATCATATCCACCTTAGTTGATACAGAAATAGCTCGGTGTTCTTAGCTGCCACATAGAGTTTTTGTTATGAACACGCTGTCTGCTTGCAGTTATTTTTCTTTGATGAACATTCAGATGGTTTGTAATTTTCAGCTGTGAGGTTGCTGTGATGGGTCTCCATGTGCTTGTGGACATGCTGCCCCAGGAGATACACCAACAATGGGATTGATCCCAAACAATCTGTGCACTTTTTCAGTTCCAAATTGCCTTCCAAAGTGGCTGTATAAATATATACCTGTACAAGCTGAGGGTGAGAGGACATACTACCCAGCACCATGCCTTGCCAACTCCTGATCTCATCTTTCTTAATCCCCTTTGTCAATCTGATGGGAGGAAAACAGAATTCATTGTTGTTTTCATTTCGTGTTTCATTATATGTTTAACTAGAGGTCCAATGCACAAAATTCGTGCAAGGGGCTTGGTCCCCTGCCACTACCATGGCTGCCTCTGCCTCGGCTCTCGCAGCCCTGGCTTCCTCCAGAAGGTCGTTAGGACGTCTGTTCTAATTAGCATATTACCCTTTTATTATTATAGATGGCCATTTGTATTTTTTTTGTAAATTGCCTATAACTTTCTTTCAACATTTTTAAATTATATATTATGAAATATTTATTTCTAATTACAAATAAATGAAATTTTGTCTTGAATCATGGTGTAGCATGGGTAACAGTCTTCATATGACAACAGTAAACTACATTGTTACACTTTGCTACACCGAGGAGTGGTCTGTTGGTTCCTAGACCATGGGAAATAGGTGTTTTCCGCTGGTCTTAGGCGACCCCTGTGAAAGGGTCGTTCGACCCCCAAAGGGGTCGTGACCCACAGGTTGAGAACCACTGTTCTGGATGATGTCTGTCTGTTCTGTCTTTTAGTTGTAGTTTTGAAATTGTTGTGCGAGGCAGCAGTGTAGGTGTTTACCTATGCTGCCATCTTGGATTCTCCCTCCTTATTCATATTATTTTATTATGGTTTTGTGATTATCTTAAAAATATCATTTAGAGGTAACACTGAAATATTCATGGATTGAATTATGTGATATGAGAAATGCTTCAAAATAACATGGGAGGAGGCTAGGGGGTGGGAGTTCAAAGACATTAGTTGAGATAATTCTTGAAGCTGGATGATTTGTATATATTTGGAAATGGCTTTCCTATTACTACTTTAGCCTTGTAATCTTGATTCTTATTGGGGGGAGGGGACATTTGTAAACTAGAGTGAGGTCAAAAAGACCAGCTTATGAATGCATCATCACATTCCAATGTGTGGACTTTTTAAGTCTGAATCATGTACAAAACTGAGGGCATAGTTTGAAAACACTGACAATTTCCTTTTAATTTTCCCTAACTGAAATCATCAAATGCTTTTTTTTTTTTTATTTTACAAAAAAAAAAAAAGTGCTCTCCAACAAATACCTATGAAATCAGGCACATTTTTCAGTTGCCTAGAATAAACAACTCCAGGAAATACTGACTCTAATTTGTAAAACATTTCTCAAATGTAACCTTGCACTATCAGCCTTTTCCACTCTTTTGGTTAACACCAGGCATAAACTATTCTGATTGTCCATCCTCAAAATCAGGAAAAGAATAATAAGTAACTCACAATACCAATACAGATTTGTAAGTAAATGTAAATACAGTAATCAGTAACTGGTCATTCTTCCAAGGACCTAAGTCATTAAGCTAGAACTTTTCTATTATGCCCATACTCCCCTAGGAAAACTTCCAAATGCTCAAAACTGATCATGATGTTAATTTTGTTTTAAAAAAAAAAAAGTGAGGAGCATACCAAGAATAAATGGTCAAAGTTCTCAAGAATGAGGTCTAAGGAAACCTAGATTGGCCCTGTATAAGCAATGAATGATAGGTAACAGAAAACAAGTATAGTCCATTTGTGAAGTCTGGAAATGAGGTTGCTAAAAAAGGCTACTGGATTAAGAAAAGTATCTAAAAGTGGAGAAGAACAGTACTTTCTGAATGCAGCAAGAAAAATGCCCACAGAATTTCACCTTCACATCTTCAGACATCTAAGAATGAAGGAAAGTAAATGGTGGTGTATATTACAGGGGAGTGAACACAATTGCTGGTTGGAGCCAGGGAATTCTGGGTTCAGATCCACTAGGTCCTTTGTAGGTCTCTAATGTGCAAGAAGAGTTGAAACCATTGCATTGGAGAATTTGAGACATAATCACATGTAACCCAGACAGCTCAATATTAATGGTGGAGGGTAACTGGTTTATTTCACTGTTTACAGTCAGTAGTTATAATCTTAAAGGCAATCTCGCAAACACAAACATACTGATTTTACATACTCTTTGAACAGACAAAAGCTATTATCATTCAAGGACCCTGTATAATAGACCACAGTGAAAATAAATGATCCTGAGGAAAAAAGATCTGCCTGTGATAGAAAAAACACACACACCCATTCCTTTAAAGTTAATAATAAAATGTTAATTTAAAAAATATCTGGCACACTAAAATGTGTGTATGTAGTCTCTTTGATAGTCTAAGATATCTCAGTGTTAACTGCTCAGCTCTTCTCAAGATGTTTTTTGCAAACCCCAAGTATCTCAATGACTGTTCAAGTCATTAATGATCTTCTTCTTTTCTTTTTTATAAAATAAAGATGGAACTCAAAAAGAACTTATTATTACCATCTTAATTTTTGCCTCATTAGCAAAAACAATGTGTTTAACAGCTGGATCTTTCTCAGTAATTTTTTATTTTTAAAATAACTATACTCTTTGATTATATTCATGTAGAAAAAAATGTGAAGACAGAAAAGAATAAAAGGAAATTGGTCCAATATATGCCCAAAGTATAATAAAAAATTATGTCTTCATATTTATGTAGAATTCTAAAAATCAGTACTGTAAATGCTCACATGTCCTTTTTTCCCCATTTTATATTATACAGCAACCAATTCTTTAGGACATTAAATATTATATAAAAACATGATTTTCAGTTGGCTCCTTCATTATCTAATTAGAGCTAAACCATAATTTATCTCTAATTTTTGGATATTCAGATGGTTTTGAATCTTTGCTATTAAAACTGACACTATATAAAACACCTTCTTTACATATAATTCTTTGCAGTTATCATTCACTACCATATTTCTAATTTTTTAAAGATAAATTTTTAAAGATAAAAGGAGCAGAGTAACCAGCAAAAAGAGTGTTAAGTATTTTCAGGCCTTTTGGTACATTACCAAACCACTCTCCAGAAAGACTGTACACATTTACAGGGTCACCAATAAATAGTCGGAGTCCCATTCTGTCTTCATATTCGTTGGCAACGTAAGAAACTGCACCTCCCACCCATTACTGTTATGAATTTAATGGGGGAAGAGCGAATGGTATCTTCTTGTCTTTTTTACTAAAAGGGAGGAATTTTCCACATTTACAGTCATTTGCTTCCCTGTTTTTTTTTTGTTTTTGTTTTTTTTTTGAGCAGTCCATGTCTTTCAGAAGGCATCTCTCACACTGGCATGGTCTTAGTACATATTCTTCCTTAGCGGGCAAGGGCACAAAAGCTTTTTCACATTTCAATTAAGCAGGAATCCCCCAAATGACTAGGATTAGAAAGTCTTATCTTCTGGGAAGTCATGCTGTATTTTAATGTCTTGGTAATAAAACAGAGAACTGGGCCATATTCTTCAGGTTATGGAGGGTTTCTGACCATTCCATGGACCCTATCTGAGGTATGGTCGTGAGAAGCAAACTTTTGGCTTTATTGGCATTTTCTTTCAGGGTCTTTAAAACCTGGTCCACCGAAACCACTTCCTCGTGCTCCTTCCAGCAATCATAATCTGTTGCCATGGCGATACTTGCATAGCAAAGTCCAACTTCCTTAGCAAGAACCACTTCTGGAACTGTGGTCATGTTGATAACATCTGTCCCCCAGGTGCGGAACATGATGCTCTCTGCCCATGAACTGAAACGTGGTCCTTCGATGGTGAGCATGGTCCCTTTTGAGTGGTACCAGAGTCCTAGCTTCTTAGCAGTCTCTATCAGGACCTCTTTCATTTTGGGGCAGAATGGCTCAGCCATTGGGATATGGCACACTCCTCTGGCACAGGAGTGACTCCCATCATAGAAGGTCTGTGGCATCATGGTGATCCTGTCTATGAACTGGTCAATAATGATGATATCACCGGGCTGAATCTCCTCCCTCAAGGAACTGCAAGTTGTGGTCATTATGACATGAGTACAGCCCTCCTCCTTCAGGGCCCAGATGTTCGCCTGATAGTTGACTTTGGAAGGCATGATGGTGTGCTGCCTCCCATGCCTTGCAAGGAGGACACAATCAACATTCTTTATCTTCCCCAAAATCAAGGCATCAGAAGGCTTGCCAAAAGGAGTATACACATATTTCTCAGTTCTTCCTTCTAAGATTTCTGGAACATCCACGCCTGTTCCGCCAGCAATTCCAATCTTCATGGCTGTAGGGGTGGCACCTGAGGCCATATCTGCGCCAGGAGGAGGCTGAGGGATGGGCACACAGGTGGGGAGACGGGCCGATCGAGCGGCGCGGGACCGAGCAGTGCGGGTCCTGGGTGACTCTTCTTTTAACATTTTTTATTAGATTGTCTTTTTCTTCCTTTGTTGTAGGAATTCTTGTTAGATAAAATACCATCATTAAACAGGATAACACCATCAAATAAAATATTTTTGCCCTGGACATGTCCAGCTAAAAACTGTTGCTATTTTTTTCACTCCTAGAATTTATGGTTTACACTTGTTGGGCAGAATAAATGAGAGATGACATGAAGCTGCTGCACCAAGTGAGACTCCTCAGTGCCTCTTACCATCAACAGGGAAGCACCCAGACTCTTTAGTTGGATAAAAGGGCCTCTAATCCATCTACCTCTGTGGTCTCAACATGATTCCCGGATTTTAAAATATATCTATATTTTTATTGATTTCAGAGAGGAAGGGAGAGATAGAAACATCAATGATGAGAGAGAACAATTTATCGGCCATCTCCTGCACACTCCCCACTGAGGATCGACCCCACAATCCGGGTATGTGCCCCCAACCGGACTTGAACCTGAGACTTTCAGTCCACAGGCTGATGCTCTATCCATTGAGCAAAACTGGCTAGGGCATGATACCTGAATTTGATTTCTAATTCCAAAACCTTCCACCTGTCCAATCTTGAGCCAATTTACTTAAATGCTATAGATCTATGTTTTTTCATTTAAAAAGGTGTACAGAATTACTCCTTCTTTTCAAATCTTCTAAGTCTCTGATCTTGTGCAAGTTACTTACTTAATTTCTCCAAACCTTACTTACATCTATAAAATGAGTGTATTGACAATGTCTCAGAGTGTTTGATGTTGAAGTATATAAGATGTGGTTGTTAATTTTACCCCTCCTGTCTGCTTAAATGACTGCTATTCATCTTTTATAATCAAATCATGCTTCTTTGTGTCACCACCACCCTCAAATAAAACTTATCTCTCTCTCCTTTGTGCCAAGACCATGCATCTACAACTGCACTGTCACAGTTTATTACGAGGAGGAGGTCACATGTCTGTTTCCTCTACCAGAGTGTGCACCCTGCACACGGGGGCCTAGGTGGCAAGTTATGCTCAGAACACTGTGCAACGGAAGAATGAGTCTGTCACTTTTAGAAAGAATAAGCTTCCTCATCGTGCCAAAATCTTGTTGAGCCAGGAATGGACAAAGGGACACTCAGGAAAATTAAAGTGCTCCTGACAAGTCTCCCAGATGCACCCTGGGGAGAGCAAGACACAGATTTCACTAAGGCACGCTGACACTGCAGCCTCACTGGAAAGTGCCCTGATCGACTCATTGGGTGGGCAAAGAAATACTTAAGGGAAACACTGCACTTCATCGTCTGGGTTGGCTCTGTTGGGAAGCCCAAGAAGACAGATGAAGGCTGCTAGGCATCTCTGCTGGTCTGGGAAGCTTGTTTTGGTCGGGAAAGCAAGCACTAACCAGTCAGAGCCACTTCCATTTTTAGACTTGAAAAGTATAAGTTTGGGACAGGGAAATCTCGGAGACCAGCACAGAGGGAAGGCAGAGGATGGCCCTCAGGATAGCTGCCCCTGCAGGTGCGGGCTGTCTGGGCTGCAGCATCAGGCCGCCCCACTACACCCTCTCCTGCACATAGCAGGGCTCAGTGCCAGTGCAAGACAAACACTCATTCTAAAGGGGATGTAGTGACCATCTTTGAGAGCTGTGGAAATCCTCTGTGCTGGGCAATGTGGCCACAGGTTCAAGGTCAGCTGTCCTGAGGCCTCTGAAGAGAGATTCCTCAGAGGAGCCCATTGGGATGCTGGAGGTACGAGGAGGAGGCCCCATTCGCTGTGACAGGGCTGGCTCTGCGAGGCACCTGCACATGCACTGCACTTGCCAGTCCTCAGCTCCAAGGCCTGTGGATGGGTCTGGCTGTGAACCTGGGCCTGGAGGGCGGAAGGCACTGTGAGGGCAGCCCAGCCTCCCCGACCTATCTCATTGGCTGGGGGTCTGCCCCTTCCCAGGCCACCTGCTCCAGGTGTGAGGAGAGGGGTGAGAAGGCAGTCCTCGTGTGAGCCCTGGCCCTGAGCCAGATCTGGAAGAAGCTTTTACCATTATTAGCTTTCAGTCTCAGACATTCCTCTGAGCCAAGTTCTCCTCAGCCTCATTTCATAAATTGGCAGCACAGGGGCTGAGGAAGAGGCCAAAGTCACCTGTCTGTCTGGTTGCAGCATCTGGGAACAGTTTGTGCCACAGACACACTGTTGTGCCCATTGGTTTACCCACTTGACCATGTGGCATTCATGTTCCCTGTGACTGTCACAGCCCTACTTTCCCCTCAACACCCTCCCAACCCCCGCGCGCTGTGTGTGGGCCATGGCTACCACCTCCGCTGGGTGCCAGGGACCACCCAGTCCCAGGGACAGAGGCCATGTGGTACCCATTTCCTCCTTCTATTCTGACCTCTATCTTTGCTCTGCCCCTGGCAAGGGTGCCCTCTCAGTAGATCCCTGCCTCCACTGTTGCCACCAGCTCTTGACCCTTAAACTGCCCTCATGGTCAACTTTTTGAAACAAATTGTTCCCATCGTAAGCACTCAAAGGGCATTTGTTAAATTAGTCATCTTCTGCTTTCAATTCCCATGCCAGGGTCAAGTCCCACACTGGCCTCCCAGGACCCCTGCACAGCTGTCAGGACTCCTGGCCCTGTGGTGTCCGTGCCCACTGTTGCCAGTGTTCTCTTTCCCAGCAGTAGATGCTTCCCGGGGAGCACGCTAGCCCACGTGCACAGATCTCCCCCTGGCACTGCCAGGAGGGTACTCAGACCTGACTGCGTGTCTTCTCCCCACAGGGCCATATTCAATCCACTAACATCTGCCAGGCCCACAAGTGAAAAGCATCTGGGAACAGTTTGCGCCACCTACACATATGGATGTGTGTACCAAACCCTGAAGCAAGGCACACGCCTGTTTCCACTGTATTTATGTTCAATGCTGGTCACAACCCACTAACTCAATTTTATAAACAACAAATGGTTGGTCACCTGCAGCTTGGAAAGCTTGGCACTGGCTTACTTATTCCTCACACAGCCTTATCTTATCCAGTCTGTTATCCTCTACCATTTATATTGATGAGATGGAGATACGAAGTAATTCATTCCGGGTACACAGCTAGCAAGAGACAGAGCTGGGGTTCACACCTGGCAAGTGGCCGCAGAGTCCAGGCCCCACACCTGCCTTTGATGATGGTCAGGGCTGGAGGGTCAGGAGGCCATGCTGAGCCACTGTAGGGCTGGCTCCCAGCTCCCTACACACCCTCAGGAAGTGGCCAGCAGGAAACAGCAGGAAAGAAAGGGGCCTGGCTGCAGCGGGTGGAGGCTTGCAACGAGATGGGGCAGTTTGCTTGTGTTGAAGTGCGGGGTCCCTCCTCACCTGCAGTCCGTCTCAGGGTGTGAGGCTGGACCAAGCCCTGTAGGGTGCCTGGGAGGCCAGTGGAGGCATGGGCAGGACTGAACATTGCCGGTGACCATGCTGACAATGACCAGTGCGACAAATATATGAGCTATGACCTTCTCAGACCTGTCACCTCCGTGTCCCAGCACCCAGCCTGGGCTTGGCACATGTGGAACAAACAAGGACTGTAGAAGAAAGCGCTCTTTGTGAGTGTTCTCGGGGAGGCAGGCGACTGGAGCACTGACTCTCTTGTTGAGGTAAAACGATGTTGAAACTCATCTGAAGAACCCGGGCCTACATGGCTGAGTGGCCAGGTGAGCCCTGAGGAGGGGTCTCAGGGAGCAATTCTGGGCCAGCAAGGTGGGGACTTGGACCCCCTCACTCCTGGTGAGGGAGGTTCTGGAGAAAACGCCTACATTGACGGGAAGAGCTGTCCCAGGGGCATGGGCAGGTGGCCCAGGCACCCTGACTGGCCCCAACTCTGGGGTACTGGCCATTTGAGTCCATCTCTACAGAGGCCCAGCTTGAGGCTGTTTAGTGGGGGGAAGTAACCCCTGAAGAGTCCTGGAGCTCCAATGGTGAAGCAGCAGGGATGCAGACGTTTTACTTGGGGACGTGAGTGCAGGGTGGTCCCTTCTCACAGGTGTGGGGCCAGCAGTGGGGGCGGCTGGGGAGGGCAGGGGCCCGGCACTTTGGGTGGAAAACATGATCAGCTTCAGTGTTAAGATTAACCAAAGCTTTGTTTTCCCAGGTAATGAAGATGCTATTAGTTAAACTTCATTTAAAGCTAGTTTCAAACTAACACTTGATGACCCATGTCTGCATCCCTCTGAGGAATATCTGTGAGGACCCAGTGGTGCCTGGCATCTGCAGGGCTCTGGGCCTGGCCAGGCTGGCACAGGGAGGATCATCTAGGTGTGTAAATGAACAAGTGACAGGTGAGCAGCTGCCATTTTCTCACCTGAACCTCATGGATGCTGTCTGGTAGCAAACTGTATAACCAGGACATCCGTTTTACTGACCCAAATGTTGCCAGTCCCAGCCTCCCAGGTGAAGAGTTTGATCTGCATGGTTGATGGGCTCAAAAGGCCCCTTTCCATTCCTTGTGGCTGGGAGCAGGGAGAACAGCAGGGCCAAGACTCACCCTGAGTAGCCCTGTCAGGCTCTTTGGTGAGGGGTGGGATCCACTGAGCACTCCCAGGGCCCAGGAAAAGCCCAGGCTGTACCCTGGATGGAGCGCCCACTGGGCTGCACCCTGGATTCCTAGTGGGAGTGAAAGCTGGCCAACTTCAGATCCCAGTAGGAGGGATGGAGACAGCCCCTGGCACAGGACCAGTCCTGGCTATTTTTTGAAAGGTAGATGACGAGGACTTTTTCTGAGCAGGGGGTAGAGACTGGCTGAGCTGTGCTTGGCCAGAAGTTGAAGGAGAGAGAAGATGAAGGTCACATACTATGGCAGGTGCTGGACCAGAGGACAGGTGTGGGTGGGGCAGTGAATGCAGAGTCCTGGTACCAGAGGGGCAGTGTGCCAGGCTCTGGGGAGGCAATAGCTGTCCATGTAGGACTGAAGGGAACCATACAGGATCCCTAGGTTTGGGTTTTTTAAGGCTAGAGTCCCAGGTGTAGAAAGACTGGTCCAAAGGGCAGGGTCATTTCAAAGCTCTTAATACATAGAGCCGGTGGCTTTGCAAAAGCATGACACCAGATTCCATTCCCACCAACCATGGATGATTCGCTCCCCCTCACCCAGCAGCAGCACCAGGGTCATTACCTTAAACACAGGCACCACAACTCAACCAGCCACCGGGGGCAGTGCCACCTTGTTTAATGATTAGAAGTCAGTCTGACATCCCACCCACCAGCCTGGGGTGCTCTGGTATAGAGCCCACCCCCACTGTCCCTGGGCAGTCCTGGCATGCCCACTCCACCCACTGGCCCTTTGCAATGCTCTCCCCTCTGCCAGGAAAGGAGTCCACCTGCAGATCTCGTTCCCTCATCCCCTCTCATCTTTCTGGCATAAAGTGTCCCAGACCACCTCGTTTACAATGGCCCCAGCACCTCTCATTTCCCTTGGCTATTACTATTTTCCAGCATGTGTCCCCATAGCAGAGTTAATAGGGAGAGTCTACTGTCTGTCCCCTCCCTGGAATGGATGTCCTAGGAGGGCACACAGAAAGGGGAACAGGTCGGGTGCAGAGTTGAGGGGAGAAGCCAGCACTGGCTGCTGGGCTGGACTGTACAGAGGGGCCGAGGACAATGTGGGATGGGGAGGAATGGGTTGCCTCCTGGTCTGACCCCTGCTGCTCCCAGGAGGGCTGGGAGGGAGGGAGGATCTCACCTCTCCCCGCTCCCGCCCAGCAGCATGTTAATGCAGGAAGACCTCTGGGCCATTCTTTCTCTCCGCTGCAGTTTGAGTGACAATGCATGACATGCAGCAAAAGCTAAATACAAGATCCCTTTGATGGGGTGTCCTGAGGGGTCCTGGGGAAGGGGTCCTGGAGGTTGCAGGGGCTGGTACTCCAAGGCCCTTGAGGGGCTGTTGAATTAACCAGGAGGGATGGTGGTGAAGAGTGGAGAAAGTGAAAATGCAGGAAAGCCCAGAGGTAGAGGTGGGGTGAGGAAGTGGGGAAATGAGGGGGAAGAGTCCCTGTCTGCAGAAGCAGGGAGGGAGGAAGTGGCAGGCTGAGCGGATGTTGTATAACTCAGAATGAAAACAGGAAAGGGGAGGACTGATGACACCTACCCACTATGGGACTGAGAATGTGCCGGAACACAACCCAAGTGACAGAGCCGTGGCCTCAGCCCAGGGAGACTGACCTCTGACCCCATGCTTACTGGTCTTCCAGACCTTGCTCAGCTTATCCAAGATCTCGTCCAGTCGCTCACCGAGACTGTCCGCACGCACCCCTGCCTCAGGGTCTGGGTCCTTCCTTTCTAGGATTTGTGACTCTCCTCCATTCCTGAGCTCTTCCCACACTGAAGGCCACATCAGTAGAGAGCCAGCCATACCCCTCCAAGGGTGAAGCCTGGGTGGGCTCTGATTTGGTGAAAATCTGAAACCACACCTTCTGGGTAAAGACCCCCCTCCTGCTTGCACCACAGCTGGCCTGGCTTTCTGAATGAAACATCTCAGCTTCACTCACGTGTCCTCAGCAGTCACGCTGGTGTGAAGGAGGCAGAAGGGCCTCGGAATGGTTGTTTAGGAGGCCTGGAAATCCCCGGAGACAACCTGGAGTTGCTGAAGCCCCCTGGCATCCACTGTGCTGTTACCCATGAAGCAGTCTCCATGGTCCTAGACCAGCAGGTACTGTCACTGAATGCTGCGTGACGGGAGAGATGCCGAACCATTAAACCCCATACGAGGCTCTCCCTGATAACCAGTCCTGCAGCCCCAGGAACTGGGTGTGGAGATCTGGGTGGGAAGAAGCATGCTGTCAAGCTAAGAGTTGGTTTGGCCTTGCTTCCTAATTCAGGGAGGCAGTGGGGGCCTGGAGGTGAGCTGAAGGATGGGGTCTGAGGATGCCGGGAGGATGGGGCAGTAAGGGTTGGGGGGGGGGCACATAGTAGGTAATAAATCTGTCCTGGGAAGAGGGACTTACCCTGCGAGGACAGCTCTACATTTGGCGATGCCCAGAGAAGGCATGAGGCTGGGAGAGGGCTGAGCGCCCAGAATCCCAGGGAAGGAGGAAGGCCCAATGGCATGCAGCCATTCCTACACGGAGCAACTTGCCATGTGGCACCATCTCCCCAGGCACCTGGAGAGCTGGCCTCCAAAGGCCTGAAAATCCTTACCCGAAACGCTGGGCCTTGTGGTTCTGGGAATTGAAAATCTTTTCCTGAAAAGATGGTGCATATACTATATCTTCTATAATTTCCCAGTAGGAGCTGGGGGAAAGCCCCATAATCAACTACCTCAGTGTTTTCCGCAGAGAAAGATGCAAGTATTCACACTTTGAAGAATTAATGGAGACCAAAAATAGACTCGTGGCAGCTCAGGCAGGTTTTGTCACCAAATTAATTAAGTTAAGACAGGTCTTCCAGCCTCATGAGTCACAAACAATCTTTTGGCTTTCGTTGCTTTTGAGATTTTGAAGTTGCTGATTAGGGATTGTGGATCTGTATTTGTCCCCAGCCAGGTTCTGAGAGGTTAAGTAGGCAAAGATCACAGAGCCAGGAGGTGGCAGATCTGGGGCTCAGGGTGGCCAGGCCTTGTGGTTCCAGCCCCAGCTCGGCCTGTGTTGCGATGGCGGGGCACCTGTGCAGCAGGACAGCCCTCTGTAGGAACAGCTAGGGTACGGCGTTGAGGCTCTCAAAGCGAAGATGGTCAGAAAGGAGAGTTCCAGTCATCACAAGAGAACCCCCGCCAGGGATCCCTGTGGCTCGGAGAACCAGTCCCTATCTCCACCCAGGGCAGGGCTCTGGATAAGGGATTTTCAGACACAACATCCTACTCGGTCTTACCTTTGTGGTTTCTAAGGAAACAAGACCTTGGGCCCATCTCTCAGCACAGAGTGCCTTTGCCTGTGGCCTTGCTCTGTCTTGACTGTGTCCAACATTCCATCTAAACTTGTTCCTATATACTGCTCTTACCCCAAATCCTCGGCATCCCTCTGGCAGAAGGCCCACAGCTGTCCAGGTGCAGCCCCCTTTGCTGCAGCAGGTTCACAACCCAACTCTAATGGTGTGGCCCTCATGATCTTTGTCAAAAGGGGTTTGATTATTAGGATACCTCACATCCAAGTCTCAAGGCCCTTTCACTCAGTTTCCCTAACCCCCATGCAGGCCAGCACCGGAGGTGTGATTACTGGTCCTGTTTTACTGATGGAGAAGCAGCTCGTGTTGGCAGTCGTGGTGTAAGACCTCACAGCCAGTGAATGCTAGAGCCAAGATGCCATGCCAGGCCTCCTCCCTCCTTCTGTGGCCTCCTGGAAAGCTACACAGGCAATGGTTTCAGCCTGTCGCACCCTGAGTAGCCGGGGCCTGGATCCAGGCAGCTGTGGTCCTCAGGCGGCAGGCTGTACCCAGGGCTTCATGTAAGCATCTCAATTTCTACTGAAAACAAGAAAGCCTGAAGAGCCAGGGCCCTCTTGTCCACCTGGCAACAGTGTGCTGGCCTGCAAAGCAGGTTGGACGGCACACACGGTCAGCAGCTTCCCACAGGCCCTCCCACGCTCCTTTCTGTCTTCTGCATCCTTGCATCCCTGCTCTGCAGTGTCTGCCGAGGGGGCAATGATCCTCGCTTGCTGCCAGGCACAGGTCGCTGCTCTCGGCGAGAAGGGAGAGCATCTCCATGTGCCAAGAGCCTGCCAGGTGCTGCAGTGTGCCAGACATTAGGGAGCCTGTGAGGAAAATGGTTTGAGCGCCATCGTACAGGTATGGAAATTGAGGCATGGTGAGGCTTGGTGCCCTGTGTCATCCTCCAGAGAGGGGCAGCCCCTGGCCTGGATCAGGACTGCCTTCTGCCAGAGCCTGATCTTTCCATGGCGAAGCCCAGACCTCTCTCCAAGGCTCCCGCAGGCAATAGCATCTCCATCTCAGCACCTGACTTCAATCATTGCTGCAGGAATGCAGAAGGAACTGTGACTTGAGCATAGCCCAAGTTTTCATGGGAGAAACCAGGGCAGACCTGAGGAATATGGGGCGGGTCTGGCTTTTCCTTCGAACTTACCGTTTGAAGAACTATGTGGGGAGAGCTCCATGGCACATCACATCTCACCTCTAGCACCTGGGCTGGGCAGAGGAAGAGTTCAGGACTGCAAGGCCTGCTACCTGGTTTGGCCACAGGATTCCTTCCCAAGAGGAGACCCAAGACAGACAGGAAAAATGCCACCTCCACGTAATCATGTGAGAAGCACTGAGGCAGGGGAGGAGGGCCGTGCTGAGACAGGGCAACCACCGTGGCCAGACCAGGACAGTGGGGACGAGGTGGCCGGCCTGGGAGCTGTGCTTGCAGGCACAGACAGGACTCTGATCACCAACCCTGATCCAAGCTGGACAGAGTTTTAAAGCAGCAGGCCCCCCAGTCTGACAGAGAGCCAGCTGTGCTTCAGTTCTTTCAGAAACGCAGAGTAGGGGCGAGGCAGGAGCTGTTTGGTGCAATAAGGAAGCATAAGCTATGCCTACAGCAATGCCCACCCCCTTTGCAGGAAATTGGCCAGTGCTTGGCTGCAGGTTCCTGCGTGGGCAGCAGCGTCCTCTAAAGGGCTTGTTAAAATGCACAGTAGGGGCTGCAGCACCAGCAACCTCTGACTCCGTGGGTTTGGATTTGTATTTCGGCCAAGTTCCCAGCAGATCTTCCTTTGCCCTTGCCTGTAATTATCTCCTATCTTCCCAGAACAGGCTGCTGCCACTGTCCTGAATGAGTCCATTGCTGGTCTCTGCTGCCACTATCTGGTCATGCTGCAGAATGACATGTTGTGCCTCTAATGTGGCAGTTCCATCTGCCTCTTTATTTTAATTTTTATTTCACGAAAATATAGACAGGGGTGGTCACTGGGATATATTATTTTCCTTGTAAATTTCCCAGTGAAGATTTGACTTGTGCACTGGGTTTTTAAAATCATCAAATGTTGTCACTATAACTTCTACCTCTGTACATTTTCTTGAAGAGTCATTGCTATTATTTATGCATCCATTTCTTTAGTCCATTAAAATTTTTATCTATGCTATTTTACCTGTTGTATTTCAAATTGACTATTTTTAACAAATTTCTCTCCCCACCCAGGCAATTTGGTCAAAGTGTCGGTGGAGTTAAAATGGCATAGTCAAATGCCACTTCAGATTATGAACATTCAGACACCCACAGGAGGTGATGAGGGAGGGTGGAAGGGACTCTGTGCATCTGTGGTCATGCAGCTCCCAGCCTGAACCGGAGCTCATCCCCTCAGAAGCAGCATCCCAAGCAGAGGGAACAGCATGAAACAAGGTTAGCAACAGGCTCAGTGGCCTGTATTACAGATTTGAATTTGCTTCTTATTTTATTTTACTCCTGTTGGGTCCCTGAGTCCTCTTTGTCTTGCTTGAAATAGCCACAGAACCTTCATCCTTCCATGGACTCATCCACCCATCCATCGTTCTGTATTTTTACCTGTTCCTCTGAGTGATGGGGATACAGAGGAAACCAGCCAGGGCTCCTGCTCTCCAGGTTCCAGACCCCACAGCCTTTCCTTGTATGTCATGGTGGTGACATCACTCACCATATCCTCTCTTGTCCATGATCATATTCACCTCTCATGGCTCACCTTTCAGTGGTTTCCTCCTCTGTGAGTCTCCCCACCGATGGTGG
Source organism: Lasiurus cinereus (assembly GCA_011751065.1). Taxonomy (NCBI): domain Eukaryota; kingdom Metazoa; phylum Chordata; class Mammalia; order Chiroptera; family Vespertilionidae; genus Lasiurus; species Lasiurus cinereus. The sequence continues at coordinate 7,140,179 of JAAGEH010000021.1, forward strand.
CAGCATTAGCAGCTCGCTCTGTTGCTGCTTAGGACACAAGTCAGTTGAATGGACTAGACAGAGGTAGTCACTTCCTGCTTATTTCACTGAGTTGATCCATTGATTTGTATTGGGTCATGAGAGTCAAAATGAAAAGAAAAAAAAAAAGGAATCTTGGTAGCAGCTGAATCTCCTTTTGCAGGCCAGAGCAGAGACCAGCTGCCAGCGTGCCAGATTCTAGGATGCCTCCCTGCCTACCGCACTCACCCTGACAGGAGGGTTTGAGAAGTACATGACTCCAGAAGAGCAAGGCCACTGGTTGTGAAGTCAGGAAGACCTGGTGACAGCCACCCAGTCCTTGCCTTTCCCTCCAGTGCACAACCTGCCTCCACCCTCTGCCCTCTGCCTCTCCTGCCATCCTCTGCTCTTCTGCAAATGGGTAGGATTACAGTTCACAACTCAGGCATAATATAAATGTCCTTTATTCTAATTCCAGCCCCGACTCTGGGGGCAGTGAGGAAATCCTAATCTTAGCCAACACAGATTCTACTCTCTCTCCTTATAGCTGAGGCTAAAATTTGGTGAAGACAGAGATGCTGGTCTTTAGTGTCATTTACAAATACAGGTCATAAGGACAGGGAGAAAAGCATCCTTTATCCTTGTTGCGTGGTCTCTTAGGATCCGGCTGTCTTCCTGATTCCTTCTGCGATGATCTAGGCTTTCAGGAATCAATCGCTCCAGCCCTGCCCAACTTCTTGTGGGTGTCTGAATAGCTGGCTCCCTTTCCCCAGGGCTGCTCCTCCTCCTGGGAAGTCATTGCCCTCCTTTTTGGTCTGGTTAACTCTGGTTTACCCTTAGGATCAGAGGGTAGTCTCTACTCTATGGCTTTCCTCTCCCTACCGCTGCTGGGCTAAGAGGTTGGTTTCCTACCTCTGTACTTCATCTCTACCCCCATCCAGAAGGTGAGAGGCTGCCCAAGATCCCCTCTGCTTAGACATCTAAAATTATCCACTTATTGTAAGACTGCCCCTGCTGCTTCTCCAAGGTCTATAAGAGGAGGTATGTGTAGCTTGTCTCTGCTCACAGATCCCACAGACTTCTCCGGATTCTGATGCCTGAGAGCAACATGCAGGATCACTCTCTTAAAGACCCACCCAGATCTACACTTTTATTGTTCCCCTGATAGCCTAAGGAAGAGTGGAATCCTTACTCTTTCATGTTTTTACCCTAAATTCATTGCCTATGTCATCTAAGGGCCTTCTTAGCTTTTGAAATTTAAAGTCAGGGAAAGGCCCCTTTTTATTATAATCTGCTTGTGGTTGTCCCTCCTTCTGTGTGTCTAAGATCGCATAATGGTGAAGCTCTGGGCAAAATGAGGCAGAGATAGTCAAGGAAAAATGCTATCCTCCTACCGCCTCATGGCACTTTGACTCCCTAGATCCCAAGATCTCACCTACACTACCTGGTGGCTGCTTTTGCCATGAGCTTGCGCCAACTGGTGCTATTTCTCTCCTGGAAATATAATCTTTGTCTCACTCTCTGACTAGGTACTCCAACTTCTTAGACTATCATACTTCCTTCTTATTTCATTTGCTTTTCACTCACTTAGACATGTACAACCCTTTTCTTCTAGTGTGTTTGCTGCTCCCTTAGTTAGAAGCCCTTCCATGGTAGCTGAGATGGATCAGTTAGACTTGCATTAGAGTTTATACCCCACAATTAAGCTGATGTGGGGCAATATATCAAAGGTGACCAAGATAGGAAATACTGGGCAGAGCCAGGTGAACCACTGACTCTGTCTCATGTTCTTATTAATAAGCTAAAATTGCTCTAACAGGACAATCATCAATTGTATGGTTTAAAAAATAGAGAATATTCTCTCTCACACTAAGGCCCCAAATAAATATTACAAGTCAACAGGAGATTCTGCTCTGTGTAGTCAATCAGAGATCTAGTTTCTTTTCATCCTTTTCCTCCATCATCCTATAAGTAAGTGGTTCTCAAACTTGATTAATTAAAATCACTAGAGGAGATTTAAAAATCCAGGTGTTGACAGTAGGGAATTTTAATGCCCCATTTATATAGATGGATAGATCATCCAGACTGAAAATCAACAAGGAAACAATAATCTTAAAAGATAATTAAATCCAGACAAATTTAATTGATATTTTTAGAATATTTCACTCCAATGTAATAGAATATATATTCTTTCCAAGCGTACATGGAAAATTTTTCAGGTTAGACCACATGTTTGTTGTGGGACAACTTCCACGACCATTTGCAAATGACTATGGAGGCTGCTAAGTTGGTAATAAGCAAGCAAGGATTTATTGAACTGACCAGCAACGGCCGCGAGGGCACCACACTCAGGTGGAGTCCACACTCACAACCACGCCGTCCCAGATGTAGGCAGTCCTTTTAAAGGCCTTAACCACAAAATTTTCTAAATTCCGCAAACAACCAAGAAGGGGTGGGTTTCAGTGGGCTGCAATTGTTCCTGTTGACTGCTCCTTATCTTCCAACCACACCCTGCTAGACCTTGGAATGTAGATCTATCTTGCGAAAGCAGATTGTACAGAAGCAAAATTGAGCAAAGTTAATAATCTCTAAAGATCATCTACAGTCTCAACTCCTGGAGCCAATGAGTCAACTGAAATCAATAATAAAAGATTGGCTGTGGTCCTCAGGCACAGGAGAATAATCTTTGTGATGTGGGATGGATTTATGTGATCTTCCAGGTCAAACAGTTTTTACCTGAGATGAATGCTCTTAAAGGTCCTATTTCAATGTTAATTAACAAAATAGGTGTCAATAAATTTATGAAGACTGAAATCATACCAAGCATCTCCTCTGATTATAATGGTATGAAACTAGAAATCAGTTAAAAGAAGAAAAATGAAAAACATAAACACATAGAAGCTAAGTAATATATTACTACAAAATGAATGGACTAACAATGAGGTCAAGCAAGAAATCAAAAGATACCTTAAAACAAATGACCATGAAAACACAATGAACCCAAATTTATGGAAAACAGTGAAAATAGTCCTAAGAGGAAAATTCAGAGCAATACAGCCTACTACTCCAAGAAACAAGAAACATCTAAAAAGAAAAGAAAACATAAAAAATATCCAAACTTATAGCTAGAGGAACTAGAATTAAAAAAAATAAACAAACAACAACAACACCAAAAAAGACCAAAATGAGTAGAAAGAAGGACATAATAAAGATCAGAAACAAAATAAATGAAAAAGAGTTTTTAAAAAAATACAAAAGATCAATGAAACCAGGAGCTGGTTCTTTGAAAAGATAAGATTGATAAACCTTTTACCAGACTTATTAAGAAAAAATACAGAGAGGACCCAAATAAAGAAAATAAAAAATAAAAAAAAGAAGATGTAATAACTGACTTCACAGAAATACAAAGCATTATAAGAAAATATTACAAACATTATATGCCAAAAAAATGGACAATCTGGGAGAAATGGATAAATTCCTTAAAAAATTAAATCTTCCAAAATTTAATCAAGAAGAAACAGAAATTTGATTACAACTAATGAAATTGTAGCAGTAATACCCAAACTCCCAGAAAGCAAAAGTCCTTTACTGGATGACTGTACAGCTGAATTTTACCAAACATTAAAAAAAGAACTGAGAAACCAAGATGGCGGCATAGGTGAACATCTAAACTGCTGCCTCACACAACAATTTCAAAATTACAACTAAAAGACAGAACGGACACTATCCAGAACCACAGGAAAGCTGGCTGAGTGAAAATTTTACAACTAGAAGGAAAGAGAGGGACTCATGAAGACTCAAAGGAGCTGTAAAAAGCTGAGGTATGGAGACACGCTTGTGGAGAGGACGGGCAGTGGAGGGTCTGGCTGGCTTCCTCTAGTGAGAGGGAGATGGAAAATCCCAACTGCACTGAACCCCAGCTCCAGGCGAGACTCATAGCAGGAGTCTGGACTGTTGTGAAAAGGAAGAAGTGTACAACAACTAGGGGAGCCACGAAAGACAGAAGTCTAGGGGCTTGCGAAAGTGCACACACAGAGCACTGACTGCTGATTGTGTCAGGCTTCCTCTAGCGGGAGGAAAATAGAACCTCACAACAGCACTAAAATCCAGGTCCAACTGCACTGAACCCCGGTTTTGGGTCAGACCCTGGGGACCCAGATTCATATGGGTCCCTAGAGTGCATGGAAACTCCAGGGAACTGAAAAGCAGGGATCTGGAGGCAAGCCCTCATGTACAGACACAGCTGATCCTCACAACCAATTGCCTAGGAGGTCAATCCCTCCCAATGATACCAACAACAATCAAGAATTAACTACAAGTCTGTACACACAGTTCATGAAGAGGTGCACCAAGAGTGTCCACCTCAGATAACTGGGGAGGCAGAGCTACTGGGCCACATAGGACACCTAGCACACAAAGCTACTCTACCAATTCAGGGAAGCAGCGAAATATGCAGAGACTAAAGAACAGATCACAAACAAAAGAAATGGAGGAAAACAAACAACTGGATATAGAGTTCAAAACCAAGGTTATAGGTTTTTTAAGAGTTTCTTAGAAAAAATGGACAAATTTAGCGAGACCCAAGAGGAGATGAAAAAGAACCAACTAGAAATTAAACATATACTAACTGAAATAAAAGATATTATACAGAAACCTAACAGCAGACTAGAGGAACGCAAAAATCAAGTCAAAGATGTGAAACACAAAGAAGCAGAAAACACTCAACTGGAAAAGCAAAAAGAAAAAAAGAATCCAAAAATGTGAAGATAGTGTAAGGAGCCTCTGGGACAACTTCAAGCATACCAACATCAGAATTATGGGGGTGCTAAAAGAAGAGAGAGAGCAAGATACTAAAAACCTATTTGAAGAAATAATGATTGAAAACTTCCCACATCTGGTGAAAGAAATAGACTTACAGGTCCAGGAAGCACACAGAACCCCAAACAAAAGGAATCCAAAGAGGACCATACCAAGACACATCATGATTAAAATACCAAGAGCAAAAGACAAAGAGAGAATATTAAAAGCAGCAAGAGAAAAACAGTTACCTACAGGGAAGCACCCATTTGACTGTTAGCTGATTTCTCAACAGAAACTATGCAGGCCAGAAGAGAGTGGCAAGAAATATTCAACGTGATGAATACCAAGAATCTACAACCAAGATTACTCTACCCAGCAAAGCTATTATTCAGAATTGATGGCCATTTAAAGAGCTTCACAGATAAGAAAAAACTAAAGGAGTTCATCAGCACCAAACCAGTATTATATGAAATGCCAAAAGGTTTTCTTTAAGAAGAGGGAGAAGAAAATGGTAAAGGTAAAAATTATGAACAACAAATATGTATCTATCAATAAGTGAATATAAGAATCAAGTGAATTGAAAAGCTGATGAACAGAATAAACTGGTGAATATAATAGAATTAGGGGTATATAAAGGGAGTAGACTGATAATTCTCAGGGGGAAAGAGATGAGGAAGGATGCAGGGAGAGACTGGATAAAAATCATACACCTATGAATGAGACAATTGAGGGGGGAGGTAAGGGCAGAGGGTGGGGTGGGAACCAGGTGGAGGGGAGATATTGGGGGGGAGAGGAACAATTGTAATAATCTAAACAATAAAGATTTATTAAAATAAAAAAATTAAATTAAATCTCTGTCCCTCTTCCTTCCTCTCTGTAATAATAATAATAATAATAATAATAATAATAATAATAATAATAAAGAAAAACAGCCAAAACGGTTTGGCTCAGTGGATAGAGTGTCGGCCTGCGGACTGAAAGGTCCCGGGTTCGATTTCAGATAAGGGCATGTATCCTGGTTGTGATCACATCCCCAGTAGGGAGCGTGCAGGAAGCGGTTGATCAATGTATGTCTCTCATCGATGTTTCTAACTCTCTATCCCTCTCCCTTCCTCTCTGTAAAAAATTAATAAAATATATTTTTTTAAAAAAGCAGCAGAAGAAGAAGACGAAAAAGAACCAAAACCTACACTTAAGGCCAAACTGGTTTGGCTCAGTGGAGAGAACCTCGGCCTGCAGACTGAAGAGTCCCAGGTTCGATTCAGGTCAAGGGCATGTACCTTGGTTGTGGCACATCCCCAGTAGGGGGCATGTAGGAGACAACTGATCAATGTCTCTCTCTCATTGATGTTTCTGGCTCTCTGTCCCTCTCCCTTCCTCTCTGTAAAAAAAATCAATAAAATATATATATATTTTTAAAAACTACACTTAAACTATTACAAAAAAATTCAAGAGGAGGGAAGACTCCAAAGCTCATTTTCTGAGAATAATATTATCCTAATTTTAAAAACAAATAAAGATACTACAAAGAAAGAAAAGTGTAGGCCAATATAACCAATGAACAAAGATGCTAAAATCCTCAACAAAATATTAACTAACTGAATCCAGCGTTATATATAAAAGATTATACACCATGATCAAATAGGATTTATTCTGGAGGTGCAAGGTTGGTACAATATACACAGATCAATTAACAGGTTGGTACAATATACACAGATCAATTAACATGATATACCATTTAAACAAAATGAAAGATAAAAATTATACAATCATATTAATTTGTCAAATACAGATGTATTTGACAAAATACAGCCTCCATTTATGATAAAAACTCAGCAAAGTGGGAATAGCAAAAACATATTTCAACATAATAAAGGCCATATATGCAAACTTATAGTCAACATTATATACTCAACAGGCAAAAACTAAAAGTATTTTCCTTAAGATCAGGAACAAGACAAAGATTTCTGCTTTCATCTCTCTTATTCAACATAGTACTCAAAGACCTTATCATAGAAATAAGACATGAAGAAGAAATAAAGGCATCTTAATTGAAAAGGAAGAAGTAAATTATAATTATTTGCAGATGACATGACACTATATATGGAGAACCCTAAATATTCTTTCAAAAAATTACTAGAACTAATAAATGAAAACAGGAAAATAGCAGGAGACAAAATTAATATTTAGAAATCAGTTGCATTTTATATACCAACTAGAGGCCCAGTGTACAAGATTCATGCACTCAGGGGGGGTCCCTCAGCCTAGCTTGTACAATCTCACAGTCTGGGAGCCCTTGGGGGTTGTCCAACTGACAGCTTAGGGGGAGTGGGCCTACGGCAGCAGTCAGACATCCTTAGTGCTGCCCTGGAGGCAGGAGAGGCCACCACTGCACTCACCAACCATGCAGCTTCTGGCTAAGTGGTGCTCCCCTTGTGAAAGCACACTGACCAAAAGGGGGCAGCTCTTGTGTTGAGCATCTGTCCCCTGGTGGTCAGTGCACATCATAGTGACTGGTTGTTCTGCCTTTCAGTTGACTTGATATTAACCTTTTATTATATAGGATAATGAACTTTCAGAAAAGAAAACATTTCTATTTACAGTTGCATAACAAAAAACTACCAATGAATACATTTAATAAAGGAGTTAAAAGACCTATACTCAAAAAATTGTAAGATGCTGAAGAAAGTAATTGAAGAATATACAAATAAATGGGAGCATATACCATGCCCATGGTTAGAAAGAATTAACATAATTAAAATGTCCATACTGCCTAAAGCAATCCATAGATTCAACCCAACTCCTATCAAGATACCAATGGTGTATTTAAAAGAACTAGAACAAAAATTTATATGAAACTACAAAAGACTCTGAGTAGCAACAGCAGGCTTCAGAAAGAAGAACAAAGTTGGAGGTATTACACTATCTGATATTAATCAATACTACAAGGCCATAGTCATCAAAAAAAGCATGTGCTGGCATAAAATCAGACATATAGATCAACAGAGCAGAATGGAGAGCCCAGAAATAAAACCACACCTATATGGTCAGTTAATAAGTGACTGAGGAGGTAATAACATATTATGAGGTAAAGAAAGGCTATTTAATAAGTGGTATTTGGAAAAATTTAATAGATACAGAAAAGAAGACCACCCTCTTAAACCATATACAAGGATAAACTCAAAATAGATTAAAGACTTAAATGCAAAACTCAAAATCATAAAATTTCTGGAAGTAAACACAGGCAATAAAATCTATGAACTTTTTTCTTAGAATTTTTTATGATATATCTCCTCAGGCAAGGGAAACAGAAGAAAAATAAATGGGACTACATCCAAATAAAAAGTAAACCATCAACAAAATGAAAAGACAGCCTACTCAATGGGAGAAGATATTCGCCAATGATACATCTAATAAGGGGTTGATATCCAAAATTTATAAAGAATGCAGATAAGTTAACCCCAGAAAAAACACACGCAATTAAAAAATGGTCAGAAGCTTGATGTGGAGTGAACCTGCCACCCTAACCTAGCATGTCTGACCTGGCACCCCCAGACAACTTGCTCTGCTGCTAGGAACAGGCACACCTGCCACAGCTGATGCTACCTGGCCCACTTGAACCTGCTGTAGGACCCGATGCTCCTGGACACACAGAACTACCACCATGACCAAATGAGTCTGACCCAGTGTTCCAAGAAGACTGGATCCCACTGTGACCTGACACCCTCAGATGCCCAGATCTGCCACTATGACTGGCACACCTGACCCAGCACCTTGTAAGACCAGACAAGCTAATATGGGGAGACAAACAACCCAAAAATGAAAGAAAAGTAGAATTTACCAAAAAAGGAACTAAATAAAATGGAGGCAAGCAATTTGTCAAATATAGAGTTCAAAGCAATGGTTATAAGAAAGCTTAAACAAGTTAAGGAGAACTAAGCAATTTAATGAGATTATAAGAAACTTGGTGGTCACTTCATAAGCATGAAAAATGATGTAGAAATTATGTATAAGAATCAATCAGAAGTGAAGAATGATAAAGCTGAAATAAAGAATATCCTGGAAGAATGCAACAGTAGCTTAGAAGAAGCTGAAGACTGAATCAACAAATTAGAAGACAAAGTAGAAAAAACATCCAATCAGAGCAACAATTAGAAAAATAATTAGAAAGCAGGAGGATAGTTAAGGGAGCTTTGGGACAACATAAATGTAATAACATCCTCATCACAGGGGTGCCAGAAGGAGAAGCAGCTGAACAAGAAATAGAGAGATTGTTTGAAGAAATAATGACAGAAAACTTCCTTAATCTGGTGAAGGGAAAAGTCACACAAGTTCAAGAAACACAGAGTCCCAATCAAGATGAATCCCAAAGACCCACACTTACTTCTAGACAGATCATAATTAAAATGGCAAATGATAAAGACAAAGAAAGAATCTTAAAGGCAGCAAAAGAAAAACAAAAAGTTACCTATCAGGGAGCTCCTATTTCACTGTCAGTGGATTTGTTAATAGAAACACTTCAGGCCAGCAGGGAGAGGCATAAAGTATATGAAGTAATGAACAGCAAGGGGCTGAGTGCAGGCTTTTCTAACCAAAAAGGCTATCATTCAAAATTGAAGGTGAAATAAAGAACTTCACAAACAAAAAAAGACTAAAAGAGTTTATTACCACCAAACCAGCACTGCAAGAAATACTAAAGGATCTAGTATAAGAATAAAAAATAGAACTCTAACTGGTTTGGTTCAGTGGAGAGAGCATCAGCCTGCAGACTGAAGGGTTCCAGGTTTGATTCTGATTAAGGGCATGTACCTTGGTTGCGGGCACATCCCCAGTAGGAGGTGTGCAAGAGGCAGCTGATCGATGTTTCTCTCCCATCGATGTTTCTAACTCTCTATCCCTCTTCCTTCCTCTCTGTAACAAATCAATAAAATATATATATATTTTTAAAAAGAATAAAAAGTAGAAAGAAAGGAACACAGGCATAAAGACTAAAAATAGCTATAAATAAATAGCTATAAATAATAATCTTAAATGTAAATAGCTTAAATGCTCCAATCAAAAGATATAGGGTTGCTAAATGGATAAGAAAATATGACCCATATATATGCTTTCTACAGGAGATCCTCATCACAACAAAAGACTCACACAGGATGAAAGTGCAGGGGTGGGTAAAAAAAATTCCATGCCAATAGAAATGAAGAAAATCTGAAGTACTAACATTCATATTTTACAAAATAGATGTCAAAAGAAAAGACATAACAAAGGTCACTACATAATATTAAAGGGATTGATACAACAAGGGGATAGAATCCTGGCAAACATATGTGCACCCAATATAGAAGCACCTACATATTTATTAAAAAACAAAACAAAAAAAACAACAACTTCTGAAAGGCTTTAAGGGAGAAAACAACAACAATGCAATCATAGTAGGGGACTTTAATACCCCACTAATATCACTGGATAGATCTTCCAGAACCCTCACCCTCAAAAAAAGAAAATCAACAAGCAAATATTGACCCTTAGTGACACACTAGATTATGGGAGCCACTTTCCATGTCCCTCGTGATTCAGGGTTCCCGGTTCAGGGTTCGGGTTCTGAAGGAGGCCACACGCAAATGAAGAGAGAGGCTTGAAAATATTAATTCGGCGATATTGTGGGGCCAGGTGGGAGCCTTCCTCTAGTGGGAAGGACTACCACTTGCTCTGACCTTTTTCTCCCTTTTATTAAGGCTTTGGGACACACCCCTAGCCTTTAGGCAGGAAATAACAAAACAGAAATTAACATGAAACAAACAGGTGGAGGCTGCTTTAGCTAACAATGTTTTCAACTAAATAGTGAGTAATTAGCTCTGACATTTCAGAGCAATTAAGGTTGACCTGCCTTCTGGTTTCCTGTTTACATCCATTTAGTGAGAAAAATGTTTGGTTTCTGGCACTAGATCAGATGGAATAATTGACATTTACAGAACATGTCACTCAAAAGTTACAGAATATACATTCTTCTCAAGTGCACACAGTACATTCTCAAAGATAGACCACATGTTATGATACAACTTAAGTCTTTAAAATCATATCAAGTATCTTCTTGGATCACAAAGCATGCAACTAGAAATAAACTACAATAAAGACACTCAAAAATGTGGAGACTAAATAGTATGTTAGTAAACAATGAGTGAGTTACCAGTGAGATCAAGGAAAAAATAAAAAACTTCCTGGAAACTGTTGTGACATGGCCAAACAGCCCCTGTGTGCATAACCTTTAACTCCCCAACCCCGAGCCACCCACTACCAACCCATGGCAGACGGGGAGTAGGAACAGTCGGAATCAAGGATTTGATTCCCCTATAAGACCAGTAGGGAATGTGGAGAGGCAAGGACCAGACTGCGTTTCCCCATAAAAAATGAATCAGGATCAGGGTGACCTCAGGCCTGGAGGCAGAAGGAACAGGTTGGGGGGGGGGCGGGCTTTCCCAGCTGACATCCTGTGACATAGAACACCAGGTGCCTGAAAGCACCCCCGGCCTTGAGAAGCCATAAAGTTTGACAAACAACTCCTGCAAGGACAACCGTTATCTAGACTGCTTACTTGAATAACCAAAAAGCTTAGACAAAGAGTCAGTATATGAAATTTAGTAATGCTTAGCCAATTAAAATTTGCCAAGTCCTCCTGCACTGAGGATAAAAGGCACTTGCTGCAGAAGATCGGGGCTCTCATGCTTCCCTGCTGTGTCAGTGGAACCGTGAGCCCAGACTCGAGTTCGTAATAAAGGCTTCCTAAATTTTCTAATTGATTGTCTGGTGGTCGTCTGTCGTGGATCGCCCCATTACAGAAACAAATGAAAATGAACAAATAACAACCCCAAATCTATGGGACACAATGAAAGCAGTCCAGAGAGGAAAGTTCATAGCACTACAGGCATACCTCAAAAAAATAAATAGAAATTTAAAAAAATTTCTAATAAACTATCTACCCTTACAACTTAAAGAATTAGAGAACAATAAGAAAAGCCCAGAGTAAGCAGAAGGAAGGAAATAAAGATCAGAGTGGAAATAATTGGCATACAGACTAAAAAAGCAATACAATGAAACCAAAAGCTGATTCTTTGAAAAGATAAATAGGATTGATGAACCATTAGGCAACCTCATCAAAAAACAAAGAGAGAAAATCCAAATAAATAAAATCAAGAACAAAGAGGTGAAATATGACTGACACCACAGAAGTACAAAGGATTATAAGAAAATACTTTGAAAAACTATATACTAACAAGCTGGACAATGTGGATGAAATGGACAAATTCTTAAAAAAAATACAGTCTTTTAAAACTGAATCCGAAAGAATCAGAAAACCTGAATAGGTCAATAACAATGGATGAAATAGAAGCAGTAATAAAAAAACTCCCAGCAAACAAAAGCCCTGTTCTAGATGGCTTCACAAGGGGTTTTAACAAACCTTCAAAGAACAACTAACACTTGTCCTCCTTAAACTATTTCAAAAAATCCAAGAGAAAAAAACACTTTCTAGCTCTTTTTTTTAAGTAAATGTTTATTGTTCAGTTTATTACAGATGTTCCTCTTTTTTTTCCCTCCATACCTCCCCTCCACCTGATTCCCCACCCCCCCTCCCCATGCCCTTATCCCCCACCACTGTGTCATCTATAGGTGTAAGTTTTGTCCAATCTCTTCCTGCACCCCTCACACCCCTTTTCCCCTGGAATTGTTAGCCCATTCTCTTTCTAGCCCCTAATTCTATTATATTCACCACTTTATTCTGTTCATTGGACTTTTTATTCACTTGATTTTTAGATTCACTTGTTGATAGGTATGTATTTGTTATCACTTTGTTGTTCATAATTTTTACCTTTTTCTTCTTCTTCCTCTTAAAGAAAACCCTTCAGCATTTCATATAATCCTGGTTTGGTGGTGATGAACTCTAGCTTTGTTTTTGTCTGTGAAGCTCTTTGTCTGACCTTCAATTCTGAATAATAGCTGTGCTGGGTAGAGCACTCTTGGTTGTAGGTTCTTGCTATTCATCACTTTGAATATTTCCTGCCACTCCCTTCTGGCCTGCATAGTTTCTGTAGAGAAATCAGCTGACAGTCATATGGGTGCTCCCTTGTAGGTAACCAACTGTTTTTCTCTTGCTGCTTTCAAGATTCTCTCTTTGTCTTTTGCCCTTGGCATTTTAATTATGATGTGTTTTGGTGTGGTCCTCTTTGGATTCCTTTTGTTTGGGTTCTGTGCAATTCCTGAACTTGTAAGTCCAGTTCTTTCAGCAGGTAGGGAAAGTTTTCAGTCATTATTTCTTCAAATAGGTTTTCAGCATCTTGCACTCCCATAATTCTGATGTTTGATATGCTTGAAATTGTCCCAGATGCTCCTTACACTATCTTCACATTATGGATTATTTTTTCTTTTTGTTTTTCTGGTTGGATGTCTTTTGCTTCCTCATATTTCAGATCTTTGATTTGATTCTTGGGGTCCTCTAGTCTACTGTTGGATTTCTGTATATTATTCTTTATTTCAGACAGTGTATGCTTAATTTCTGACTGGTGCTTTTCCATTTTTTTGGCATTCTCATTAATATCCTTGAAGGTCTCACTAAGTTTCTAGGCAGTTTGTGGAAGATTCTTGAATAACCTTATAAATGTGGTTTTGAACTCTATGTTCAGTCATTTGCTTTCCTCCATTTCTTTCATTTGTGACATATTTCTTGGTCTCTGCATTTTGGCTGCTTCCCTGTGTTGATGGAGTGGCTTTGTGTGCTAGTTGTCCTTTAAAGCCCAGTAACTCCGCCTCCCCAATCACCTGAGGTGGACACTCTTGTGCACCCCTTTGTGGGCTGGGTTCACAATCTTGTTGTAGTTAAGCCTTGATTGCTGTTGGTACACTGGGAGAAACTGACCTCCAGGCCAATTAACTGTGAGGATTAGCTGTGTCTATTAATGGAAGAACTGCTGTGCTGGAGACACCCCTATGGGGCAAGACTTGCTTCAATGGGGCTTTGGTGCTCATTGAGTCTGCCTCTTGAATGTGTCACTTATATATGTGAGGAGTTGAAATCTGGTGTTGCCTCACACTGACCTCTAGGTACACTGGTTCCTGGGTCTCCAAGAAAGTACAAGTCAGCTAGTGTCTCAGGCCACCCAGCAGGAGCTACAGGAAGATTTGCAAGTTTCTTCTCTTTGCTTGGAGTTTGGAAGTTTTGAAGTTGTCTGATCCAGTTGCAATTTGTTAGATTAAGTTGCCAGAGGGCAGGCCATTCATATGCAAAAGCTGCCGCACAGCTGGGTGGGATTGTAAATTGGGTGGGACAGGGTCTCAGGGAATCACTAGGCTAGGGCGTGGCAAACAGCAATGGCTGCCAGTCAGTCCTCTCTGCCTTGTTCTGTTTAGTGTCCCGCATCCTGTGCTTCAGTGCAATAAACAATGATTCCTGTGCGCAACTCTGCAAGAGAGCCACCCTCCTTTTTCGACCCGATGGCAAACAGTCCAGTTTCTCCCTGTATGAGTCTGGGTCCCCAGAATCTCACCAGAAACAAGCTCAGAGAGTCGGGAACTTGTAACTCCCTCCCAATTGGAAAACAACAGCACATGCCAGCCCTATTCGCTTGAGTCTCGGTACCTCTGCCTTTCTGAGCCTCTGCATGTCCTACCAAGTCACAATGCACTTTTTTCTTTCCTTCTAGTTGCAGAATTTTCACTCTGCCAGCTTTCCCGTCGTTCTTGAGGATAGTTGTTTTGTCTTTTAGTTGTAGTTTTGGTGTGGTTGGGAGAGACAGCATGTATAGGTGTATACCCTATGTCGCCATCTTAGTTCTCCCTTTCTAGCTCTTTTTATGAGGCCAGCATTATCCCAATTCTAAAACCAGATAAAGACACAACAAAGAAAGAGAATTACAGGCCAGTATTGCTGATGAACATAGATGCTAAAATCCTCAACAAAATACTAGCAAATCAAATCCAGCAATATATTAAAAAGATCATACACTATGATCCAGTGGGATTTATTCCAGGAATTCAAGGCTGGTACAATATTCACAAATCTATAAACAAGATATATCATGTAAACACATTGAAAGACAAAAATCATATGATCATATCAATAGATGGAGAAAAAGCATTCAACAAAATCCAAAACCCATTTTTGATACAAACTCTCAGCAAAATGGGAGTAAAGGGAACATACTCAATATAATAAAGACTATATATGGCAAACCTATAGCCACCAGCATACTCAATGGGAAAAAACTAAAACAATTTTTCATAAGAACAGGAACAAGACAGGGATAACTGCTTTCACTACTCTTATTCAATATAGTACTGGAAGTCCCAGCCATAGCAATCAGACAAGAAGAAATAAAAGGAATCCAAATTGGAAAGGAGGAAGTAAAGCTCTTATTATTCTCAGATTACATGATATTGTATATAGAAAATCCTAGGCTCTACCAAAAAACTAATAGGTTTAATAAATGAATTTGGCAATGTAGTAGGAAACAAAATGAACATTCAGAAATTGATGGCTTCTTTGTACACCAATAATGAATTATCAGAAAGAGAAACTAAACAAAGATCCCATTTATAATTGCAACAAAATTAAGATATTTAGGAATAAACTTAATCATGGAGGTATAAGACATATACTTAGAAAATTAAAGGACATTGAAAACAAAGATAGATGAATATATAAACAAGTAGAAGAATATACCATGTTCATGGATTGGTAGAATTAATATCATTAAAATATCCATACTACCCAAGCAATCTATAGATTCAATGCAATCCCTATTAAAATACCAACAGCATATTTCACAGATCTAGAACAAATACTCCAAAAACTTGCATCCCAAAATACCCTCAATAGCCACACCAATCTTAAGAAAGAAGAACAAAGTTGGAGAGATCACAATACCAGATATCAAGTTATACTACAAAGCCTATATAATCAAAACAGCCTGGTACTGGCACAAGAATAGCATATAGATCAATAGAACAGAGCAGAGAGCCCAGGAATTAACCCAAGCCATTACACTCAATTAATATTTGACAAAGGAGGCAAGAGCATACAATGAAGTCAAGACAATCTCTTCAATAAATGGTGTTGGGAAAATTGAATAGATACATGCAAAAAAAAATGAAACTGTATCACCAACTTACACCATACACAAGAATAAACTCAAAATGGATAAAAGACTTAAATGTAAGTTGTGAAACTATCAAAATCCTAGAAGAAAACACAGGCAACAAAATCTCTAACATCTCATGGAGCAGAATTTTCACCAATACATCATCTAGGGCAAGAGAAACAAAAGAAAATATAAACAAAAGGGACTACATCAAACCAAAAAGCTCCTGCACAGCAAAGCAAACCAGCAGCAAAATGAAAAAGGAACATATTTTCCAATGATACATCTGATTAGGGTTAATTTCCAAAATATATAAGGTACTCATACAGCTGAACAAGAGAAAGACAAACAATCCAATTAAAAAATGGACAGAGGATCTGAATAGATAATTTTCCAGAGGTCATACAAATGGCCAGAAATTATGAAAAAATGCTCAATTTCACTAATCATCAGAGAGATGCAAATTAAAATGACAATGAGGTATTCAGTATACAAGCAACAAAAAGAAAAACAGATTAATTGCACTTCATTAAAATTAAACAAACATTAGTGCTTCAAAGGACTTGAAGAATTTGAACAGACAACCCACAGAAGGAGAGAAAATATTTGTAAAGCATATATTTGGTAGTGATATATAGTACCCAGGATATGTAAATAACTTTTATAATTCAACAGCAAAAAGACAAACAACACAACTTAAAAATGGGCAAAGACTTGAATATGTATTTCTCCAAAATATATATTATATACAAATGGTCAATGTTCGACATCATCATTCATTAGAAAAATACAAATCACATCCCATATGGAGATGCTACTTCATGCTCTTTCGGATGACTACAATAAAAACAAACAAACCCAAAACAGAATGTAAGAGTTGGTAATGATGTAGAGTGCATTCCTGGTGGGAATGTAAAATGGTACAGACACCATGGAAAACAGTTTGGTGGATACTCCAAAAGTTAATTACAGAATTACCATATGACCAAGAAATTCCATTCTTATGCATAGACCAAAAAGAATTGAAAGGAGGTACTCAAATATTTGTGCATAAATGTTCATAGTAACATTAATCACAACAACCATTTGGTGGAAACAACCCAAATGTTCATCAATGAATAACAAAATTCTATGCAATGGAATATTATTTACCTGAAGAGGAATGAAGAACTGATACATGCTAGAATATGGACAAACCTTGAAAGAGTTGTGCTAAGTGAAAAAAGTCAGACAAATAGTTCACATAGTTAGATCCCATTTATATGAAACTGGAGGCCTGGTTCATGAATTCGTGTAAGAGTGGGGTCCCCAGGGGAGGGGATGGGGCAGGCTGGGATGCAATTGGCCCTCTGGTGGGTGGTGGGATGCCTTTGCCAGCCTGGGATCTGGATTTATCCTGCTGACGTTCACACTGGTTTTCAGGAGCCACCTGGTGACAGTCACAGAGCTGGAGAGAGCAGGAAGCTTGAATTGCTCTTGGCGATGGAGGAAGCCAAGCTTTCCACCTGCCCTGGCTTACCTTGGCCTCCATTCAAGACTACAAAGTCCTTTCTTCCTTGCAGAGCATCTAGGGAGGGGAAGCAGCTGTAGTGCCCCAGGCCAACTTCCAGGAGGCCTGAGGCACTGTCAGGGCAGCAGCGCTGGTCTGTCCAGGCCTGAACTGTTCTCTGGAGAATGGACCTGCAGGACTACTGAGGTAGTGAGTGGCTGCTGCCAGGCTGGTGATTCAGCTGAGTGGTGCTCCTGCTGTGGGAGCACACTGACCACCAGGGGGCAGCTCCTGCAATGAGTGTCTGTCCCCTGGTGGTCAGTGCATGTCATAGTTACCAGTCGTTCTGGTTGTTCAGTCATAATGGTCACTTAGGACTCTCTCTCTCTCTCTCTCTCTAATTATCCATATATATATATGGATAATTAGTATAGGTCAGCAGTCAGCAAACTCATTAGTCAACAGAGTAGCAAGCCATGGCTTATGAGCTTGCATGTGGCTTGTGAGCTGCAATTTTCCCACCACTGGTGTAGGTAAATCTGTAGAGACAGAAGGCAAATTGGTGGTTGTCAGGAATTGGGAGAAGGAAAAATGAAGAAGGATCCCATCTAATAAAAGAGTAACATGCAAATTGACCATACTTCCACTATACCCACAAGCCATGCCCATCAGCCAATCAGGAGCGAGTATGCAAATTAACCCAACCAAGATGGCTACAGCCACGGAGCAAGCAGGAGGCTTGGGTTTCCCTAGCAATGAAGGAAACCAAGCTTTCTGCATACTCTTGCTGGCCCAGGCCCCCACGCAAGGCTACAAAGTTTCAATTATAGAAGATAAATAAATCCCAACAGAAATGGTGGCAGCCACAGAGCTGGAGAGAGCAGGAAGCTTGAATTGCTCTCGGCGATGGAGGAAGCCAAGCTTTCCACCCACCCTGGCCTACCTTGGCCTCCATTCAAGACTACAAAGTTTCAATTATAGAAGATAAATAAATCCCAAATACCAGGGTCTCTGATTGGGTAGCCAGGGTACATGGCCAGTCTGCAAACCACCACAGGCCCCTCACCCAAGGCCATCCCACACCCCAAGGGAACTGCCATCCTGTTCTGGGACACTCTTCAGGGTAAAGCAGCTGGCCCCACCCTTGCACCAGGCCTTTATCTTATTTAATAAAAGAATAATATGCAAATTGACCATCATTCCAACACATAAGATGGCTGCCCTCACGAGGTCAAAGATGACTGATCCCATGTGAACACAAGATGGCTACCACAAGATGGCCAGCAGGGGAGGATAGTAGGGAGGACCAGGCCTGCAAGGGAGAGCAGTTGTAGGTGATCAGCCAGCAGGGGAGGGTAGTTTGGAGGGACCAGGCCTGAAGGGAAGGGCAGTTGGGGGGGACCCAGGCCTGCAGGGGAGGGTAGTTCGGGGTGACCAGGCCGGCAGGGGAGGTCAGTTAGAGGCAATCAAGCTGGCAGGGGAGCAGTTAGGCATCAATCAGGCAGGCAGGGGAATGGTTAGGGGGTGATCAGGCTGGCAGGCAGAAGCAGTTAGGGGCAATCAGGCAGACCGGCAGGCGAGCGATTGGGAACCAGCAGTCCTGGATTTTGAGATGAATGTCCAACTACTGGGATCGGGCCTAAACGGGCAGCCAAACATCCCTTGAGGTTGTCCCAGATTGGAGAGGGTGCAGGCTGGGCTGAGGGACACCCCCCCCTCCCGTGCACGAATTTCTTGTACCGGGCCTCTAGTAGTTTAATGAAATTGTTTTCTTCTGAAGTAATGAAAATGTTTTAGCATTTTATATATGTGGTAGTTACACAGCATTGGGAATGTACTGAATTCTATTATAAAATGGTTAATTTTATGTTATATGAATCACATTTCAACAAAAGAAGTTTTAAAACTGTGATTATAAATATTCAAAAAGTGTCATCATTTACTATGCTGTAAGATTGGGTTAGACAGGATAGAATACACTTGATGCAGTAACAAATAAAACCCAAAATCTCAGTGTCTGGATGCTTAACATTAATTCCATATTCCTGCAAAGTGCCCTCCAAGTCTGATAGTTCTCTAGGGCAACACCCTTCTAAACTGAGGACCTAGTCAGGCTGGTTTCGTCTTAAACTTACTGCCTTAATATGTGGCCCCTGGGCTGGGGGAGTTAGATAGGGGCTATTCCTGTTTCAGCTTTACCTTCATCTCTTCTGCTTACAGCACAGCTCAACTCCAAGGGTACAGAGAGTGTGAAGGAGCACACAGGTAATCTGTGGACATTAAATATCTATGCTTCTAGGATAGATGGTAGGGACTGAGCAAGAGTAGAAGTAGAAATTTTAGTTAAGAGCCTATTGCACAAGTCTGGACAAGATATGGTGGATTGTGCCAGAGTAGTAATGGTGAAGGTAGTGAAGAGATTAGAGTGAATATATGTTTTGAAAGTAGAGAGGATTTGTTGTTGGGTTGGAACTAAACTCCTTGGGTTTTTGGCCAATATATTGGAGGAATGAAGTTTGCATTTACATATTGAGATGGAGAAGCTGGAAAGAGGGACTAATTTGTGTGTGAGTAGGAGGAAATCAGCATATTCATTTTGGACATTTAAATTGGAAATGCCGCCCTAGCCAATTTGGCTCAGTAGATAGACTATAGGATAAAGGATCCTGGGTTCAATTCCAGTCAAGGGCACATACCTGAGTTGCAGGCTCTTCCTCTGTCCTGACCCTGCTTGGGGCTTGTGCAGGAGGCAACAATCAATGTGTTTCTCTCACACCAAAGTTTCTGTCTGTCTTTCCTTCTCTCTTCTCTCCCTAAAAATCAATGGAAAAATATCCTCAAGTGAGGAATGAATTAATAAATTTGAAATGCTTGTGGGATAGCATAATACAACTGTTGAGTAGAAAGCTGAATACACATGTTTGAGGTGCCGGAGACAGATCAGCCTGAAAGGAAAACAAACCAACAAATAGGGAGTGATCAGCATTTGGATGGTGTTTAGTGATGTAGGATAACTGAGATTACATTGAAAATGAAAGTAGACTGAATAGAAAAGATTGCCAAATATTGGGCTCTTGAGCACTCCAACATTTAGAAGTCAAAAGAGGATGAGACAGCAAAAATGTGCCTAAAATTTATTCAGCATGTGTCCATTTTATCTAAATTGTAAATTTATTGGCATAATGTTGCTTATGGTATACCTTTATTATCTTTTTAAAATCACTTCTTTTATTTCTGATATTGGCAATTTTCCCCCTCCTTAGTTTTGGCTAGTTTATCAAGTTTTGTTGATCTTCTCAGAATACGAGCTTCTGGTTTCATGATTTTTTTATTTTATTCAATTGTATTGATTTCTTTATTGAGCATTACTATTTTCTTTTTTCTCCTTCATCTTTAAATTTGATCTTCCTTTTCTAATTTCTTAAATGCAAACTGTAGTCATTGATTTGAGATCTTTCTTTTATTTTTTTCCTAATATAGGTTTTTTAGTGCAATAATTCTCATCCACTCCCCCAAAATTATATATGCATTTTCATTTTCATTCAGTTCAAAATACTTTCTAGTTTCCCACTGGATTTCTTTTTTGATCCATAGATTGCATATGTTATTTAGTTTCAAAATATTTGGGTATTTTCCCGATATCTTTCTGTTATGCTCTCTTAACTTAATTCTACTTGGTTAGAGAACACACTTTTTCTGACAGCAATCTTTTTTAATGTATTGCAACTTATTTTCTAGCCTGGAACATTTTGGGAAATGTTCTATGTGTACTTGAGCAGAATGAGTACTTGGCTGTGGAGCATTCTATAAAGTCAAACAGGTTAAGTTGGTTGAGAGTGCTCAAGTCTGCTGTATCTTTGTTCCTTTTCTGTGTGCTGGTTCTTGAATTTGTGAAAGAGTATTTGAACTTCTGAGTACAATATGGCTTTGTTTATTTCTGAGCACAGTTCTATCAATGTTTCTTCAGATATTTGAAGCTACCTAATAGGGTCATAAATGTTTATGATTATTACATCTTCTTGATAAATTGACTCCTTTACCTTTATGAAATTATCTTCTTCATCTTTTGCTCTGAAATCCTCTTTGTCTGATATTGATATTGATATAGCCACTGAAGCTTTCTTTTGATCAGTATGGTATATGTTTTTCTTCTACCTTAATGTTTCATCTATTTCTGCCTTTATATTTAAAGTACATTTATTTTAGGCAGAATGTAGTTTTGGTATTGCTTTTTTATCCAGTCTGATAATCTCTGCCTTCCAATTGAATGATTAAAGCACATTTAATAAGATTTTTTGATATGGTTAAGTTCAAGTCTATCATTTTATTGTGTCTGTATATTCTGTCTGTTCTTTATTTCCTTTTATATTATTTTTATACTTTCTTTGAATTGAATGTTTTCTAACATTTAGTTTTATCTTTTTCCTTGGCCTATTAGTTCTCTGTTTTGTAATTTTAGTGCTCGCTCTAAGGTTTATAGTATATATCTTTAACTTATCACAGGCTGCCTTCAAGTGACATGAAACCTTTTCACATATAGAAGTGGTTTTCAACTGGAGACAATTTTGTCCTCCAGAGAACTGTGGACAATGTCTAAAGACTGGGATCCTCCAGTGAGCAGAAGACAGAGATGCTGCTAAAATCCCTACAATGCAGAGAATAGTCCTCCCAATAAAAAATTACTTAGTCCAAATGTCAATAGTGGTGTGATTGAGAAACACTGACATTCAGTATAAGAACCTTATAATAGCATTAGAGACCCAGTGCATAAAATTTGTACATGGGGGGTATGGGAGAGGGGAGTTCTCTCAGCCCAGCCTGCACCCTCTCCAATCGAGGACCCCTTGGGGGATAACTGACAGTCAGACATCCCTCTCGCAATCTGGGACCGTTGGCTCCTAATCACTCCCTGCCTGCCTGCTTGATTTCCCCTAACCACTCTGCCTGCTTGATTGCCCCTAACCCCTCTGCTTGCCTGCCTGATCTCCCCTAACCACCTCTGCCTGCCTGCTTGATCACCCTTAACTGCTCCCCTGCCAGCTTGATTGGCCCCAACTGCTCTCTCCTGCCTGACTGATCATAATGAATTGCCTCTGCCTCAGTCCCTTCCCTGTCCCCAAGGAAGTCGGACATCTGGAAGATGGCTGATTGACCTAGTCTAATTAGTATATTACTCTTTTATTTATGTATTTATTTTTTAATTAAATCTTTATTATTCAGATTATTACATTTGTTTCTCTTTTTTCCCCTCCATAGCTTCCCTCTACCCGACTCCCAACCCTCCCTCTACCTTTACCTCCCTCCCGTTGACCTTATCCATAGGTGTATGAGTTTTGTCCAGGTCTCCCTGTACACCCTTCTCCCCTTTCCCCCTGAGAATTATCAGTCCACTCCCTTTCTGTGCTCCTGATTTTATTATATTCACCAGTTTATTCTGTTGATCAAATTTTTAATTCACTTAATTTTTAGATTCCTTTGTTGTTAGATATGTATTTGTTGTTCATATTTTTTTTATCTTTTACCTGTTTCTTCTTCCTCTTCTAAAAGAGAACCTTTCAGCATTTCATATAATACTGGTTTGGAGTTGATGAACTCCTTTAGCTTTTTCTTATCTGTGAAGCTCTTTATCTGCCCTTCAATTCTGAAAGATAGCTTTGCTGGATAGAGTATTCTGGGTTGTAGGTTCTTGCTGTTCATCACTTTGAATATTTTTTGCCATTCCCATCTGGCCTACATTGTTTCTGTTGAGAAATCAGCTGACAGTCATATGAGTGCTCCCTTGTAGGTAATTAACTGTTTTTCTCTTGCTGCTTTTAATATTCTCTCTCTTTGTCTTTTGCTCTTGGTATTTTAATTATGATGTATCTTGGTGTGGTCCTCTTTGGATTCCTTTTGTTTGGGGTTCTGTGTGCTTCCTGGACTTGTAAGTCTATTTCTTTCACCAGGCGGGGGAAGTTTTCAGTCATTATTTCTTTAAATAGGTTTTCAGTATCTTGCTCTCTCTCCAGGCACTCCCATAATTCTGATGTCGGTATGCTTGAAGTTGTCCCAAAGACTCCTTACACTATTTTTACATTTTTGGATCCTTTTTTCTTTTTGCTTTTCCAGTTGAGTGTTTTCTGCTTCTTTGTATGTATTTCAAATCTTTGACTTGATTCTTGCATTCCCCTAGTCTGCTGTTAGGTCTCTGTATAATATTTTTTATTTCAGTCAGTGTATGTTTAATTTCTAGTTGGTCCTTTTTTATATTCTTGAGGGTCTCACTATATTTCTCGAAGGTTTCTAAAAAATTCTTGAAAAATCTTATAACCTTGGTTTTGAACTCTATAACCAGTCATTTGTTTTCCTCCATTTCTTTCATTTGTGACCTGTTCCTTTGTCCTCACATTTTCACTACTTTCCTGAGTTGATAGAGTAGCTTTGTGTGCTAGTTGTCCTATATGGCCCAGTAGCTCCGTCTCCCCAGTTACCTGAGGTGGACTCTCTTTGTGCACCCCTTTGTGGACTGTGTGTATAGCCTTTTTGTAGTTAAGTCTTGATTTTTGTTGGTATCACTGGGGGAAAAAAGACCTCCATGCCAATTGGCTGTGAAGATCAGCTGTGTCTATGCCAGGAGAACTTCTGTGTTGGAGTCAGCCTTATGGGATAAGATTTACAAAATTGCAAAAGCCTCTGTGCTAGGCTTGGATGGGGCAGAGTCTCAGGTCTGAGCAGACAGCCTTAGCTTCCCATCAGCCCTACCCTATAAAGGTCCTGGGTCTGTGTCCCTCAGCAATCACTGCAGCCCCCTCTGTGTGCACTTGTGTGCACACCTTCAGCCCTCTGCCTTTCATGGCTCTTCTGAGTTTCTGTGCACTCTAGGGACCCGTATAAGTCTGGATCCCCAGGGTCTCGCCTGAATTGGGGTTCAGTGCAATCAGAACTGGAGTTCAACGCAGTCAGGAGTTTCCATCTTCCTCCTGCTAGAGAAAGCCAGCAGCACAATCAGCAGTCAGTCCTTTCTGCATGCACTTGCACACTTGCCCCCAGACCTCTGCCTTTCGCAGCTCCCCTGAGTTTCTGTGTGCTCCTTCCTTTTCATGACAGTCCAGACTCCCCCTGTATGAGTCTCACCTGGAACTGGGGTTCAGTGCAGTCAGGAGTTTCTGTCTCCCTCCTGCTAGAGAAAGTTAGCCAGGCACTCTGCCATCCATCCTCTCCACACGCATGTCACCATACCTCAGCTTTTTGCAGCTCCTCTCAGTCTTCATGAGCCCCTCTCTTTCCTTCTAGTTGTAGAATTTCCCCTCAGTCAGCTTTCCTGTTGTTCTGGATGATGTCAATTCTGTCTTTTTTAGCAGTAGTTTTGAAATTGTTGTGTGAGGCAGCAGTTTAGGTGTTCACCTATGCCACCATCTTGGTTTCTCCCCATATTACTCTTTTATTAGTATAGATAGATTATATAGGATAGGATTGCTTAAATGGAGTGGGGGGGAGCCTTTTCAAACTGGAGGAGATGCTCTTTGCAGACAAGAATACATAATCCCTATATCTGGAATGACAACCAGCTTTATGCACTATATTGCCAAACCAGTTATTTAAAAATTGAACTGCTGTCTTATACCTTATATCAAAAACTGTTGCTCTTAAAACCCCTCCTCAGCCCCCACCTTAGGTTCTGCCTTTGCAGTTCACCTCAATTTGGTTCTGATTGGTCAGTTTCTATGTCAATTAGTATTAAAAGCCCCGCCTCCTAGGCAGCCATTGGCTCTTCTGGGAAATCCAGAAGGTCTGGCTAACAGCTGTTTTTCTCTCCGTGCCTATCTCCAGACCTGATCTGAAGCCTCTGCAGCAGCTGCTGATCAGGCCCCACCTGCCACTGCAGCAGCGAAGTCATTAGGCATCCCGACTGGACCCTGGCCAGAGGCTAATGACTTCGCTGTGCCTGCCTCACCCCGCCCACTCCCCACCACCCCCGCCCACCTGCCATCAGCCTTGCTGTGATAGGCACCTGTGGGTCACAGGGGAGGGACCAAGAGGTGCTCCATGCATTTCCCGGTGACCCGTCAACCATCTGGTTGTTTAGGTCATGACAGCCTTAGGCTATTATTAGTTATAAATACTTACTCTTTTTTCTAGTATTTATGCTATTTTTGTAATTCATTTTACTTTAACTTGTGTTATAAGTATTATAATACATTGTCATTGTTATTGTTTAAAACATGTTGTCCTCTAACTTAAATAATGAGAAAGGACTTATACACTTACCTATATAGTCACCATTTCTGGTATTCTTTGTATTGATCCAGATTTTTATCTGACACTATTTTACTTTCATTTGAAGGATATTCCTTAACATTTCTTGTATTGCAGGTAGTCTTCTCATGATGAATTCATTCAGCTTTTCATATATCAGAAAAAAATCTTTGTTTCACCTTTGTTTTTGAAAGATATTTTTGTTGAGTATAAAAATCTAGATTTTTTCTTATCAGTGCTTTAAAGATGCTGTCCCCACTGTGTTCCTGCTTAAATTGTTTCCAAAGAGAAACAATTGTTATCTTTATCTTTGTTTGTATATCTATAGCATGTCTTTTTCTTCTGACTGCTTTCAAGATTTTCTCTTTCCCACTGGTTTTGAGCTATTTGATTATGATATGCCTCAGTGTAGTTTTCTTCATATTTCACTGCTTAGAATTTGTTACGCTTCATGGATATGTGGGTAGATTGTTTTGATCAAGTTTGGAAATTTTCAAACCTTATTTTTCAAACAGAGTTAGCTCTGCAACCATGGATTAAACCAACCACAGACCAAAAATGTTAGAGAAAAAATATTATATAGTTGCTGACATCTACTATGTTAGGTCTAAAATGGTTATGTCTGCATTGAATACATACAGACTTTTTCTTGTCATTATTCCCTAAACAATAAGGTTTAACAACTATTTACATAGCAGTTACATGATATTAAGTTATTATAAGTAATACAGAGATGATTTAAAGTATATGGGATTATGTGTGTAGGTTTTCTGTAAATATTATGCATTTATATAAGGGACTTGAGCACCTGTGGATTTGAGTATCCTTGGTGTGTGGGGGGATTCTGGAAGGAAACCCTATGGACAAAAAGAGAGGACTCTTTTTTTCTGCTCCTCTTCCCTTTCAGGGACTCCAATCATACATATACCAGGATGCTTAAAGTTGTTCTCCAACTCATTGATGCTTTTTCATTTTTTAAAACATTTTTTTTCTCTGTGTTTCATTATCGACAGTTTTTATCACAATGTTTACAAGCTCACTGACCTTTTCTTCTGCAATGTTTTTTCTGCCATTAATCCCATTCAGGGTATTTTTCATTTTATATATTGCAGTTTTCATTTCAGGAATTTAACAATGGTCATTTTTGATAACATTTTTTGTCCTCATTATGGATCATATTTCCTGCCTCTTTGAATGTTTGGTAATCTTTGATTGGATTGTGAGTTTACTTTGTTGGATATGAAGCATATTTTTATTATTATAAATTTTCTTAAGCTTTGTCTTAGGATGCAGTTAATTTACTTGGAGACAGTTTGAGCCTTTAAATTTCGATTTATTATTTGTTTGGTGGGATTGAGGCAGTGCCCAGTCTCAAGCTACTTATGTTGCATTGTTGAGAAGAGTTTCCTGAGTACTTCTATTGTTCATTATGAGTTTGCCCAGTCTGCCCGGTCAGAACAGGCACTCTTCCAGCCACTGTGTGAGTGCTGGGCATTGTGTCCTTTAATAGTTTTGGATGGCTCTTCTCCCAGACCTGGATAATTTTCTTACACAAACATTTTGTTCCATATTCTGCTAAATACCCAGTGATCACTGCAATTTCTAATGAACTTCATGAGGAAAACAGTGCTGTGATTGCTCTCGCTTTTATACAAGTCGTTGGCAATTTGGAACATAATGGCTCACAGTGGCACAGAGGCATCTTATGAGAGCAGCAGACCCTGGAGCAGAGAGCAATGGGCCCTTTAAGTAACAGTAGCCATTGTGTACATTTCTGGGATGACCCACAGGGGCTTGTGCACACACTCTTTTATTTAGTCATTGAAGTGGCCACATGACGAAAGGGGTGGTATATGAAAGTAAAAAAAAAAAGAGAGAGCGAGACTGCTTCATGAAGTAGTCTCTCTCTCTCTCTCTCTCTCTCTCTCTCTCTCTCTCTCTCTCTTTTTTTACTGTCATGATATTCTTTCTTTCCCAAAGCTTCTCCTACCCCAGTTTCTCAGTCTCCTTTGCTGATTTATCATCTTCCTTTTCACATGTTGGAGGCTCCAGAGCTTGGTCCACCTTTCCTGCTTACACATTGCCTCGAGGTGCTTTCATCTGGTCACATGACAACATTCCATCCATCTACTGAAGACTTTTAAACGTTCCTTTCTACCCTGAACCTCTTCCCCAACTCTAGGCTCATATATCCAACTGCATACTTGGAATTTTCATTCAGAGGTCTAAGAGGTCCATAAACATAACCTAGCCAAAACATTGCTCTGGTCTGCTCCCCACCTGCACATTTCTGCTTCACTCCCAGGCTTCTCCTTCTCTGTAAATGACACCACCACCCTACTAGTGGCTCAGACAAAAGTTTGTAAACTAATTCCTAATTCTTTCTTCTTTAACCCTCACATTAAATCCTTCAGCAAGATCTGCCGGGTT
>JAAGEH010000021.1:7168265-7255729 GCA_011751065.1 Lasiurus cinereus
ACTCTCTTTTTTGGACAACTGCAGAAGTTGCCTAGTAGTCACTGCTTCCCACCCACTCCCACCCCTTGCCCCTGCCACCCTCTCCCCATCAGGAGGCAGGCAGACAGAGTCAAGTTCTGGAAACTGAAACCTGGTTTCATTTTCTTACCAAAAACCATCCAATGATTTTCTATTACAACTTGAATAAAATTGAAGCAGGGAGTACCCTGTAGCTCACAAGGCCTTACATCAAGCATGTCAAACTCAAGGGCTAACATGGGCCAAATAACAAGGTTCAAGTTTATGTACCCGCAAGAAAACAAAAGCTTCAATTTTCATAGAAACTTAGGTTTGTATCAATAGAGATATGCCGAATACAAAGGGCTGAAATAAATGAGTAATTGTTAACATAAAATAATAGAACATTTTAATAAAAATTAATATTTTTTCTCAAACATTAACTTACTAGACACTGAATTAGTGCACAAATTAATAAGAGTAATGCAAATAAACCTAGTTTTCTTGTTCTCTGAAAGCAAAGCATTTCCTGTTGTGCACACCCAACAAGTTAGTACAAGACTTATGACATGGCCATTGGCTGCTAAAATATTCCCTGCTAGTATCAGTGGAGAGAAATGGTTGCCTGTGCGTAAAGCCCATAAGGGAAATGAATGCAACACAATTATAGTAATCAGTCATTAACGAAAGTTGTAATTTGTTAATACTTATGTACAACAGCATATTGTACATATTAACTTATAAAATTTTTATTAAAACATTTCTTACATACTGTTATATTGGCTGGGCAGCAAAAATATTTGTTGTGAGTCCTATGAGGCCTGCAGGCCGCAAGTTTGACATGTTTGCCCTACATGATCCAGCCCCTGCCCACTGCTTGGACCCGTATTACCCCCTTACTCCCCTCACTTCCTTCACTGGCTGCCCTGATGCCCCTTGAATATCTGAAATTTATTGTGACCTCAGCAAGCTTTGCTTTCTCTCACCTCACTCTAGATCTTCCCACAGCTGGCTCCCTCTTGATTATCAGGCCTCATCTCAATGATCACCCCCCTCAGAGAGGCCTTTCCTGACTATTCTGTCCAAGTTCTGCCCTGCTGTCCAGCCACAGTCCCTGCGTCGCCAGCACTTCCTGTGTGGCATTCACCACTGGCTCACCTTGCTGCACTTGCTTATTTGTTCATTTGTTCATCTTTATTTTTTTCTACTAAAATAGAAGCCCAGGAGAGTGGAGATTGTACCTTTGCTATTTACTGCTATGTCCTCAGTGACTAGAAGAGTTCAGGCACAGAGTAGAATAGTAATTATTCCTTGACTTAGCGAAAGGTGAGGAAACCAAAGCTCTGAGATGCAAACTCACTTTTCAGGATGCACAGCTGTTGACTGAGCTGGGACACCCGCTGGTGTGCGGCCGCATTGCTCCAAAGCTCAGACCCTTTCTTACTCTCAATGGCTGTCATAAGGAAGAGGCCCAGAAACCTCTGCTCTAGTTCTATTCATGAACAAAGAGCATGTGGTCCAGGAAAGAAGGCCAGATCTGAGGCTTTGGCCTTGGACTTCTGGAATCAGTCACTTGAGGGAGGGGTCTGTGTGCCCACGACATTGGATGCTGTAGCAGAGTCCTGTAGAATTAGCCAGACAGGCAGTGCACGCAGCAGGTCCTGCAGAGTGTGCAGTGGGTGGAGAGCTCTGGTTGTGGTTGGGTGCAACTGGTGTGATGTGGTGTGGGCTCTGCAGGGAGAACTGCTCCCACAGAATGTGGCTGTGCTCCATGGAGGGGCCTGGCTTTTAGGAGGCTTTAACCTCGAGGAACTTTCTAGGTCTCTTGGATATACTGTCCACTATCTAGATGGAATCAGTCAGCAAAGGAAAGATGGGTTTCAGCTTGTGGGGTGATTAAAGAAATCTTTTAGAACCAGGAAGTACCTGGGGAAGCTGTGATCTGGCTTGCCATGTAACCATAATTCCCCAAGGAAGAGATTTGGCATTTGCTAGCAAAGGGTGGCAGGCTGGAGGCATCTGAGGCGCTGAATAAAGTGGGCCACCTCCTGCAAGGGACTGTGGCTTTGTGAGGACAGCATCATGGCCCCTGCCTTGCCTTGGTTGAGTTTGGGGGTGACCCAGGTTGTGAGGGAAGGAACATGAAGAGTTTCAGACTCCAGGGAAGTAAGAGCTGAGGGTGAGCAGGTGCGGATGCACAGTGCAAAGAAAGGCTAATTCTAGATGAGGCTGGCCGGCAGGAGCTAGTGCCAAACGGGGTGGAGAATTGGCCACTCATGGGACACAGGCCACAGGCCACTGCAAACATTCTTCTGCCAGGCCTGAAGGCTCTGCCTCACAAGGGCCGGTCCTGGGCTCACACTGCGCTTCTGCTTTCCAGTCTCCCAGAAGAGGGGGCTGCGTCCCAGGAAAGCCTGGCAGATGGTTTGTTTGGATGGAAACACAGCCTCCTTGGAGCTTCATGTGCATAGAAGGAATGGAGCTTCTGAGGGGGAAGGAACATGAGCCCCAAACCTTTATTCCCCTCTCCCCAGCACCTCACCCTAAGTGTCCTCACAGAAGCAGACCCACATAAAGTCAATAAACATGCAGCCATTTCCCGTCCCTTTTCCTCTGCCGGAGGGCCTAATGCGCTCCAGAGCCACCCAGCTGTGCCCCTGGGCAGCCCGCTTGCTTCTGCTGAGAGTGCACAGACCTTACAGGCCACAACCCCGTGCTTTCCCAGTTTTGTGATGTCAAAGATGACTCATTAGTTTGCTGCTTGCTTTACTGATTAATCTTACTTATGCACATGTCTTATTTCTCCCTGAAGGCTTGCTGGGAGCCTTTGTTTCGGCTACTCTAGGAACAAAATAGCAGACAGGTCTCTAGGGCACCACATACTGCAGACTCTGTTTCTTTGGCCTCCACATTAATTTCCTTCAAATGACACCAAGGGGCCAATATGTTGCACACACATCTTTTGACAAAAATTTCGCTTTCATTTCTAATCATTTGTGAAAAAGCTCTTGTTTGGGTTCATTCAGACCTTTTGGGCTGGGAATTGATCTCCAGACCATTTCCAAATTGCTTCCACTTTGGAATCTTGCTGAGCCTGGCATTTTCTCCCCTGGACCAATGACCACAATTCTTTCATCAACTCACACCACACTGGCTATGAATCCCAACCTTCATCCTCAAGAAGAATTTTAGCTTTTGACAAATTAAAGCTGTGACGCTAAGACATTAATTGTTTGAGAGTGTGGTACCTTGTTTTCTTGACTATTGCTTTAGGTTGGGCTTTTTCCTGGGATCTGTGTTGATTTCTATACCTTTTTTCTCACTCTCTGTCAATTCTTTGTGCTGACTGGACTAGAACAGCCAGTAAAATTCCACCTTTCTTGAGTGGGAAATGTGATACAGCGTAAGTTTATGAAAAATATTACCACTGGGCCCCACAATTATTATTCTGGTGTACAAGAGAGGCCAGACTGTTGGAAGAGAAATAATCAGGAGGTGGAGGTAAACAAAGGGAACACTAACCCTACAGGCCACACTGAAGATGAGAATGAAGGAGAAGAGCTTCCCCAAGGTGGGAGGAGTTGAAATGCCTTCCTTGGCTTGGAAGTTTCAGAGGCTCCTCTCCACATGAGTCAGGTCCCAGGGAAGTGGGATGACAACTCTGTTCCTGGCCCACCTGGGCATTCGGCCTGGTGGTCTGAGGGGACATAGAACCCATGTTTAATCAGTACACTCACGATGCTGGTGCAGGTGCTTCCCTCCACCCTCTGAGAACCAAGTTACAAGAGCGTTCAGGACTCAGGAAGTAGAAAGAAACTTTCTGGCAGATCCTTCCAAGGCCTCAATGCCAGCCTTTCACTCATTCCACAGAACCAAACAGAACCACATCTCAGGAGCTGTGCTAGGTGGGGAGGATACAGAGACACAGCAGGCACATTGTTAACCCTGCCCTTGGCCTTATAACATAGTGTGATGCTGTATTTTAAAAATATTATTTATGAAGCATGGGAGAAGCTTCTACTCAAGTGGAAAAATAAGTGCCATATTTGTCTACTCTATGTTTCTTAAAATTGTGTTAGTCTTCCAAATAACAGAAGCATCACCGGCAGGTAGGGGTGTGGTTCAGAGACTTCATCAGGCATTTCTAGGTGAGTCTCAGTGGAGGCCCTTAGGGTTTTGGAGCAAAGCCCTGCCATGTTCCATAGATAAATATTCATCTGAGAAAAAGCTCTTGGCCTGTTATTGCGTCTCTGTAAAGATAGCACACTTCACCCTGCGTCACCAAGTTACCATCTGACTTGAGCTGCCCATCATGAACTGGGAATATCTGATTCACCAAGCCGTGAAGTTGGGTATGCATGACAACATCCGAACAGCAAATGGGAGTGGTATGTACATTATTGAGCCCGAGCAGCTCAATAATGAAGGTATAAGGAAATGATAAGAAGTAGCCCACATGCCACCGTCCCCCTGCTCCTGCTCCACCTTCTCTCTTCCAACCTGCACCGATGGCCTGAGAAGGAGTTCCTTATGACCAATTGATGGAGGAAGAAAAGACTAGTTTGCAGATACTTCGCATGATATACAGGCACCACCCCAAAATGGACAGCTTAAACAATCGGTCCTTCCTGGGACATTCCTGAAGAATATTCATGAAGGGAAAGCATTGCAGTGGGCAGAACTTAGGGGAATGTGCTGGTTGTCCACTTTGCTTGGAAGGAGAAGTGTCCAGGCATGATTATATGCTGATGCATGAGCTGTCACTAATGGTTTGACTGTATTGTCAGGAAATTGGAAGGCACGTGTTTGAATAACAAATGACAAAGAAATTTGGGGAAGAGGTATAGATAGAACTCTCTGAATGGATAAAAAGTGTGAATATGTTTGTGTCCCATGTAAATGCTCACCAAAGGGTGATCTTGGCAGAGGAAGAGTTTATTAAATAAGTTGATGGGTGACCCATCCTATGAATACCACTCAGCCTCTTTCCTCAGCCACTGCAGTAATTTCCAGTGGGCCCATGCACAAACTGGCCATGGAGGCAGGGATGGAGTTTATGTGTGGAATCAGCAATGAGAATTTCAGCTCCTAGGTTGATTTGGCTATGGCACCACTGAGTACACAGTCTACCAGCAGCACAGAACAGCCCTGAGTCCCCATTATGGAACCATTTCCTGGGGTGACCAGCCAGATACCTAGTGGCAAGTTGATTACATAGGATTACTACTTTCATCACAGAAGGGGCAGCATTTTATCCTTACTGAATAAACAATCTGAATATAGATTTGCTTTCTCTGCCTGCAATGTTTCTGACAAAACCACCATCTATGGTTTTTCAGAATGCCTTCTTCACCATCGTGTTATTCCACAGAGTATGGCTTCTGATCAGGGAACTCACTGCACAGCCCGGGGAGTGAGGCAATGGGCCCAGGCTCATGGAATTCACTGGTCTTCCTATGTTCCCCAGCATCCTGGAGCAACTGGCTTGAGAGAATGTTGGAATGGCCTTTTGAAGATGAGGTTTCAGTGCCAGCTGGTGACAGTAGTTTGCAGGGCTGGAATAAGGTCCTCCAGAAGACTGTGTGTATACTGGTGTTGTGTCTCCAATAGCCAGGATTGACTGGTACAGGAATCAAGGGATGGAAATGGAAGTGGCACCACTCACTTTTATCCTGTGACCCACTAGCAACCCTTTTCTTCCTGTTCCTGTAACCTTTATGTTCTGCTGTTGAGAGGTCTTGGTCCCAAAGGAAGGAATGCATTCATCAGGAGACACAATAATAATTCCATTGAACTGGAAGTTAAGATCACTATCAGACCATCCAACCTCAGAGGGAAGGCAAAAGAGGTTGGGTGGGGCTAGGGGTGGGGGTGGTAAAAGATCAACCAAAGAACTTGTATGTATATAAGCATAACCAATGGACACAGACAATAGGGGGTGAAGGCCTGGGCTGGGGGGTAGGGTGGGCTGGGAGAGGACAATGGGGGATAAAGAGGACATATGTAATACTTTAAATAATAAGAATTAAAAATAAATTTAAAAAAGAAGTACAAATTAGCAGGTACAGAATAGTCATGGGGATGTAAAACATAGCACAGGAAATATAGTCAATAATATTATAATAGCTATGTATAGTGATATATGGTACTAGATTTATTGGGATGATCACTTTGTAAGTTATATGAATGTCCAATCACTGGGTTGTACACCAGAAATTATACTGTATTTAAACTCTAATAAAAAAATTTAAAGAATATTATTTAGAAAAAGAAAAAGAAAGATTTGACTTGGCGTGGTAAACATATAATACAGTGTACAGATGATAGTTGGAATTGTGC
Source organism: Lasiurus cinereus (assembly GCA_011751065.1). NCBI lineage: Eukaryota > Metazoa > Chordata > Mammalia > Chiroptera > Vespertilionidae > Lasiurus > Lasiurus cinereus. The sequence continues at coordinate 7,174,602 of JAAGEH010000021.1, forward strand.
ACCTGAAACCTGTATAATTTTGTTAACCTGTGTCACTCCAATAAGTTCAATAAAAAGGGAAAATCATCTTCTGGCCACTTTGGACTCCTTATGCCTCTGAATCAACAGGCAAATAGGCAGTTATGGTGTTGGCTGGGAGATTGATCATGACTATCAAGGGGAAATTGGACTACTGCCACAGTGGAAGTAAGGAAGAGTATATCTGGAATGTAGAAGTTTTCTTTGGGTGTCTCTCAGTATGAGGACTATAATTATTATGTGCATTTCCTTCTTTCTTTATCTTGCTATAATATGTTTGTGTATATAAGGCATACAGATATTTCTATATATATATATATATCTTTATTTAATGTGTTAGTTCATACAGCTAGAGGTGATTCTAACAGCCTCTTTGGTTGGTTGACTGAAACTTGGATTCAATCTGGCCTACATTTACTGGTAATAAGGCTAGAATGCTAGAGCTGCCCTGGCATGATACAAAGAATGGAATTTAAAGGCTAGTCAGATAGGAATTACTAGCTGGATTTATCATGTACCTTTACTTCTACCTCCACCCATGTTCTGGAGAAGACCCAAGAGACACCTTTTGCCAAGGCATTGAGAAATACACTGGTGATCAAAACATCTGCACCTTTGAACAACTCTGTATCTGCTTTCTTTTGTACATTAGCTATAACTGTAGGGAATGCAGGCATTGAGATGGGCTCTCTGGTTGCAATAAGGACGAGATTTCAGAATAGTGGAGGCCAAGAAGCAGCACTTAAAAGCTAAAGACACATCTACTGTAAAGGACAGCAAGGATGCACAGGCATTCAGAATGCCTTTACCCACAGAGATCTTTGGTTGTGGCCAATTAGTTACAGTGTTCTTAAGAATGATATAAATGGGGGAGAAACCAAGATGGCAGAATAGGTGAACACCTAAACTGCTGCCTTGTACAACAATTTCAAAACTACAACTAAAAGACAGACTGACATCATCCAGAACCACAGGAAAGTTGGCTGAATGGAAATTCTACAACTAGAAGGAAAGAGGGGCTCACAAAGACTCAGAGGAGCTGCAAAAAGCTGAGGTATGGAGACGTGTGCGTGGAGAGAGCGGGCAGTGGAGTACCTGGCTGGCTTCCTCTGGCAGGAGGGAGATGAAGACTTCCAACTCCATTGAACCCCTTATCCTATGGCACTGAACCCCAGTTCCAGGCAAGACTTACAGGGGGAGTCTGGACTATGAAAAGGGAGGAGTGCACAGAAATTTAGGGGAGCTGTGAAAGGGCAGAGGTCTGGGGGCATGCACACCACTGCACACAGAAGACGGATTGCTGATTGTGCCACTGGCTTTCTCTAGTGGGTGGGAGACAGAGCCTCCTAACTACACCACTTCTAACTGCACTGAACCCCAGTTTCGGGCGAGACCCTGGGAACCCAAACTCATACATGTCCTGGAGTGCAAGGGAACCAGAAAGGCAGAGGTCTAGAGGTACATGCACACATGCACACAGGGACAACTGCAATGATTACCGAGAGACACTTGAGACCCAGGGGCAGAGTAGGGTGGGGCTGACTGGGAGCCAAGGCAGTCTGCTAAGCCCTGAGACTCCACCCCATTCAAGCTCAACAGAGAGGATTTTGCAGTTTTTCAAATCTTCTATCATAAGGCTGATTCCAAGACAGAAGTTCTCCCAGCATAATGAAAATGCCGAGACAAAGGAACAGATCACAAACAAAAGAAATAGAGGAAAACAAATGACTGGATATAGAGTTCAAAACCATGGTTATGAGGTTTTTCAAGAATTTTCTAAAAAAGAGGGATAAATTTAGTGAGACTCAAGAGGAGATGAAAAAAGACCAACTAGAAATTAAACATACACTGACTGAAAAAATATATATATATTATACAGAGACCTAACAGCAGACTAGAGGAGTGCAAGAATCAAGTCAAAGATTTGAAATACAAAGAGGCACAAAACACTCAACTGGAAAAGCAAAAAGAAAAAAGAATCCAAAAATATGAAGATAGTGTAAGAAGCCTCTGGGACAACTTCAAGCATACCAACATCAGAATTATGGGGGTGCTAGAAGAAAAGGGAGAACAAGATACTAAAAACCTATTTGAAGAAATAATGACTGAAAACTTCCCATATCTGGTAAAAGAAATAGACTTACAAGTCCAGGAAGCGCACAGAACCCCAATCAAAAGAAATCCAAAGTGGACCACACCAAGACACATCATAATTAACATGCCAAGAACAAAAGACAAAGAGAGAATATTAAAAGCAGCAAGAAAAAAACAGTTAATTATCTACAAAGGAGCACCCATATGATTGTCAGCTGATTTCTCAACAGAAACTATGCAGGCCAGACGGGAGTGGCAAGAAATATTCAAAGTGATGAATAGCAAGAACCTACAACCCAGATTACTCTTCCCAGTAAAGCTATCATTCAGAATTGAAGGGCAGATAAAGAGCTTCACAGATAAGAAAAACCTAAAGGAGTTCATCAACACCAAACCAGTATTATATGAAATGCTGAAAGGTACTCTTTAGGAAGAGGAAGAGGAAGAAGAAGAAAAAGGTAAAGACAAAAATTATGAACAACAAATGCATACCTATTAACAAGTGAATCTAAAAATTAAGTGAATTAAAAATCTGATGAATAGAATAAATTGGTGAATATAATAGTATCAGGAGCATAGAAAGGGAGTGGACTGACAATTCTCAGGGGGAAAGGGGTGAAGGGGGTGCAGAAAGAGACTGGACAAAAATCATACATCTATGGATGAGGACAATGCCGGGGGAGCTGAAGGTAGAGGGAGGGGTGGGAGCCAGGTGGAGGGGAGCTATGGAGGGAAAAAATAGAAACAAATGTAATAATTTGAACAATAAAAATTTATTAAATAAAAAAGAATAATATAAATGAAGAGTCTACTACAGTATTTCTTGATCTATATAAGGAAAAAATTCTTGGTCTAGTAACTAAAATCTGACTTGAATCATGGCTTTTCAAGCTGTTTTTAGATTTAAGGTGATTCACATACTCAGCCCCTTGAATGAAGAAGTCTCTTGAAAAAAACTCTGCATCATTTCCACAAATAAATGTTGTAAATATTACTCCAGCCTTCTCCAAAGATATCTATTGTTGTTTACTGGAGTAACTGTGCATTTGGGGAAAGGAAATTGCGGTATCTCTCCAAGATTACCAGATACTGACTCTGATGGCCCACCAGTCAGTGTGGGATTTGATGGTAGTCAGCTGATAGATGGAATTGCAGCCAAAGTCAGAATTACAGTGGGCCCTTTTGGTTCATAAACCAACTCTGGGGTTATTTAAAAAAATTTAATGTATAATTGAATTAGACATACTTAGCAACTGGTGGGATACCACATGTTCTCTCTGACCTATGAGATGAGGACCATTATGATACTAATGGCTAAGGATTAACTTCCACTTTCTCCAAGATAGTAAACCAGAAGCAGTACTACACCTCTGGGAGAATTGCAGATCAATGTTTCAAAAAAGACTTGAAAGAAACAGGGGTGATGAAGATTATCACATCCCCATATGACTCACCAGTTTTTTCTGTGCAAAGGTCAGAAGGATCTTGGAAAATGACTGTGGACTATTGTAAACTTAATCAAATGGTGACTCCAATTTTAGCTGCTATCCCAGATAACTTTACAAGAAAAAATAAACATGGTTCCTGGCACTTGGTCTGTAGCTATTGACCTAGCTAGTACTTTTTCTCGATACCAATTTATAAAGATCACCAGAATTTATTTGCTTTTACCTTGCACAATAAGTAGGATACCTTTATACCCTTGCCTCAGAGCTTTACCAATCTCCTGCTCTCTACCATATTATTGTTTACAAAGATTTTGGTCATCTTGACATTTGACAAAACATCACAGGGGTCCACTACATAGACAATATTATGCTGATTAGGTCTGATGAGCGTAAAGTAATAAGTTTTTTAGGTGTCTTAGTGAGATCTAAACAAATATGAGATATATCAGAGGTGGATGATAAAATTGTTCTTGGCACCAATTTTGTATCAGTCAGGGTTCAATCAAGAAAGATAAATGACATATTAATTTGAATACAGAGTTTAATATAAAGAATTTTAAACACAGGGGAATGGAGTAATAAGAGATTTGATAGTAAAAAATAAAGATTACTTTACTAATAGAGAACATAGAAGTAGTGAATATGAGGAACTATCACTACTTCAAGGGATAAGATAGAGCACCCAGGGAAATGCTCCCTTAGGGCTGGGAAATCATCCTAGGGTTGCAGGGTCTCTCCTGGTAGGCCAGCCTCTCCTTCAGTCAATGGGCTTCAGATTACCAAATTGGCTCCAGTCTAGAAACTGAGCAAAGGATTATATTATGAGCTAAATATTTGTGTCTTCACCCAATTTGTATGTTGAACCCTTAACCCCCAACATGAGAAAATTTAAAGATGAGCCATTCCGGAGGTGATTACTAGTAGATGAGGTCCATGATGGGATTAATGATGCTACAAGAAGAAACACAGAGAGTTTGGTTCCTCCTCTCCCCTTATGTGCACAAAGAGGTCATGTGAGCTCAGTGAAATGGCATCCATGCCCAAGCCAAGAGAAGAGACCTCGGAATGAGCTCTACCATGCTGGCACTTGACCTTGGATTTCCCAATCCAGAAATGTGAGAGATAAATATCTATTTCATTAGGACGACCTGCTGCTCCCCCATACTACCAGCAATATTGGAATAAATGCTCATATATGATTCAACCATGTCTCTGCTTAATTGGCTTGAATAGTGATAGCCAGAATAGACCCATTGTTTCTACTGTTACACAACTGCTCTGTGAGAGAAGTAACCTGGGACTTTGGCTTCAACTTCTTACAGGTACTACTTCTCTGGTCATCTAAACACCTCACCTTGTGGTCCTCAGGAAAATAGTGCTCATTTGTGTTAATTTTCTATTGCTGCACAACAAATTATCACAAACCTAGTAGCTTAAAACATCACCATCCATTAGCTCCCAAGTTCTGTAGATCAGAAGGCTGGCAAAGCATGACTGGAAGAGTATCATTGGCTAAAAACAAAGGGTTGGCAGGACCAGATGCTCTAGGGGAAATATGTGCTTCCAAGCACACTCTTACTGTTAACAGGCTGCAGTTCTTGTAGAACTACAGTCCTGTTTCTGTGTTGAAAGGCAGCTGGGGCCTGCATTCCTTCTCGAATGGCCCCATTCATCTTCATTGCTGCAGTGATGTTATAGAAGACCAGAGAAAAAACAACCAATACTTAGAGAAATGGAGTTACACAGCTTTATTATGCTGGTGGACTCAGAAAAGTTGCCTCTCAAAGTCTGAGCAAAGCAATCTGGTAGAAGCTTTTTCTTTATATCTTTTTTGGCTTCTTTGTCCCCAAATATGAAGAGACTTCTGGACCTTTCGGGGCTTTGCAAAAAGCCCTGTGTGTGGGGATGGGAGTTGTGAGACCATACCTAAGGGCTAGGTCTGACGCCAGCACTGGCAGCCTTCTCCGGGGGTTGTGAATTGTTTTATGATTTATGTCCTTTGTGACATGTGAGCAAACAGGCAACAAATCTTGCTAGCCCAGACTGCAGGAAAAGGGGAATTAAGTTATATTTTTCCATCTGAGTTACATTGCTCTGCTTAAGAAAAGTTCCCTTAGAGGGAACCACATGTTATAGAAAGAATTAGCTTTAGCCTTCTCATCAACACATTGAGAAGCTCCCCCTTTCCCTTCTGCCACCAGACAGAGAAAACTCTCAGCCTTTAAAGGGTTTGGATAATTAGGTCAGGCCCAGGTAGCAAACTTCCCTATTTTAATTAATGTCAACTGTGCTGCATAACATAACCTGGTTGTGGGGTAAAATTCATCATACAGCCCAGGGACTATGCAGGACATGCCTGGCAGGAGTGGGGAGCCAGAGCATCACCTTTCAGTTCTGCCTACCATACTGCCCACGCCAAGGACCCCTACCCTCATGACCCTAACCCCAGGGCATAATAATGGATGGAGAGTAAGGAAAACTCTTGGGCTTCCTCAACCGTTATAGGAGTTGGAGTGGGCATGGGATGTGTGGAGGCAGGGAGCTCAAGAAAGAACCAAGCAGGGCAGCTAGCTGGATGGAGGATCTAGACCTGGACAACTTGCCCCATCCAATGAACTGCGTGCAAGAGAGGGAAGAGCAACTCCAGGGGCCCAGAAGTCCTCTGGAATTTGAATCAGAGCTGACAAGATGGTGAGGACAGGAACTAGGAGGAGCAGGGGGAGTGCACATTTTCCAGAATGTTCTCAGCAATGTTTGTAGTCATGAGTTGGTGTGACCCATCTAATCCAATGCACCCACTTCTGTAAAAAAGTTTCTTAATACCCCTACACACATGCACATAGTTTTAAAGTATCAGTACAACAGAACCTTGGTTCTCTAACTTCATTTGTTTGAAGGCTGTTCAAGAAGCGTTTTGTTCAAAAATCAAATTATTTTTCTTGTTAGAAATAATGTAAATTGAATCAATCTATTCTAGAACCCTGAATTATTCTGTTGCTGTTTAATCTATGAGTAAATACTTATCTTCTTAAGTTTATCAAACCACCCTCTCCTAGTTTTAAAGAAATCACTTCCAGCCTCAATCCTATGTCCTTCACGTTGGCATGCAGCATCTTCCCATGTTCATAGATCACTGCCTCTGAAATGCTGTCACTAGTTTTTCATTTATCTAAATCAACAACAGTTTTCTACCTTTTCAACAGTCTGTGATCCTTATTTCCTTCACACCCTTAGCAACATTAGCACTCTTAATGACCTCTTTATGTTTTAAAATCGTGCTAATCCTCCTTTGTTGCCTGAGAGAAGCTTTTTGTCAGCTGAGTTATCGGCAAGAAAGGGTTGTCAGTTCAAAACCCGAAATTTGATTTGACAACTGTGAACAACTTAGTTGAGAACCAAATTGTTTGAGATAGGAGATGTTGGAGAAACAAGTTTTGACTGTATAATACCATAGCTGAATAAAATAAAGGGGAAGTGATTTATAATAAAATATTATTAATTTCAGCATGTAAATGCTTGGGAAGGGACAAAATGTACAGAAAAATGTCTGTATCTGTACGTGGAATTGTTATGCCCAGAGTTCGGGGTCCCCAATAATCCACCACTAAGGAGCCTTTTCCGATGCAAAAGCAAAGAGTTTTTATTCAAACCCGGGTTTGGCTCTCAACCTCTTTTTGGAGCAGCAGTGAGGCGAGAGAGCGAGCCGGGTGGGAACAATGAGTTTTATGGGGTAGGATAATTAGGGGGCTTAGGAAAGTGATGAGGGTTACAGAGATTGGTCACTTGAATTAGGGTCTTTCTGTGGTTTAGCCTTATTAGGACCCTCGCTGTGTTCCTGGAGCTTCATTGGTCCATTTGGGTGGGGGTCGGGGAAGTTAAGACATTGCTGGCACACCTGAGGCCACTCCTAGAAAAGGGAGGGGGTTTAGGCAGGGGTCCCAGCCCTATAGAACAAGATGGAGGGGAGTTCATTTCCTTTCAGAATCACATTCAGTGACAAGCTACAATGCAGACTGCCTGATGCAGGTGCTATACCTGAGAGGGAGGAATGCTGGCATTGGAGATGCAGCTTTTAAAATGCTGCCGAAATCCCAGCTTACCTCACTCACACAGCAGTTGTGTAACTGGACAAACAATGGGTCTGTGCTACCTGTTACTACTCAAGCCAATTAAGCAGAGGCAGGGTTGAATCATATATGAGCACTTATTCCAATGTTGCTGGCAGTGTGAGAAAGCAGCAGGTATCCACAAAGATCTGCTCTACAGCCCACCATAAACCAGCTGCTTATATAGGTAGAAGCACAAAGGAAAGTAGGCAAAAGGGCAAATGTGAGTTTACAGATATGCAAAAGGACTGAGGTCTTCAAAGGGCTTAGTGATATGCAAGACCTGAGGTTATAGGGGGAACTAGCCAAAGGATGGGCCAAATGGATAATTAAAGGCTGGAGATTTGCAAAGGCCTGCAGATACGCAAAAAGGGCTGGCGATTCTGGCATCTGCAGCAAAGTTAATCTTTCCATGATAATAGGCAGCTCCTAATTGGGAGGGGACTGCATTTCAAGGTGAGCTCTCAGGCCCCAAGTGCGGCTGCTAGCCAGGTGAGAATGTGTCTTCTTTAATCAGAATAAAACAATCACAATTAACAGAGCATAATTACTATTTCTTACAATACTACCTGGTTCCCCAACATCCTATTTCTGTCCCCTTTTAGTTGCGTATCTGGAAAATACCTTAGTAAAACTGTGCAAAAAGAACTTCATGTTTGCACGATTTCATATCTTAGCCCAAATAATTATGGACCGGCTTTCTGTGTGACTGTCTAGGAAAGTACTTGAAAGTCAGGTGCGTTGTAGGACAGTTCTCCCTTTTGTATGCTACACCCTGAGGCAGCTGCCCATTCAATACATATCATGTGGCCCCCTCATTGTGCCCACTACTCCGCTTGCTCTGTGAGATGAGGACATTAAGGGGCACCTGTGAAAGCACACCAAGGATGAGCAGAGAATGCATAGCCTGCATGCTACTCATTTCTTCCCTTTTTTGGGGAAGGGCCAGAAAACTGGAACAGTTTGTGTAGAATTGGTTCATAAGACACACCAAAATGGTGATTCCACCAACTGGCCAACTGCACCAAGTGGAGGAATTCTCTGGGGCCCTATTGGCTGCCCTACACTTTTAACCCAGTCACTCCCGTGCAACTTTTTCATTATTTACTACTACTGGGCTGCTCTCCACTCACTTATGCATTAGTTTTAATTAAACCCTCTAATTTTATTTATGCTGCCACAAAAAATTAACATTTTACTAGCAAAGAACAAGAAGTATCTATAGGAGTCTGGGGGTCTCTACAGACCTCTCTAAAATGAGGTGGGTTGTGGGTGGGGCTCCTGCTAGGCTAGAGGGGGCAAATCTTTGAAGCTTCACCACTTTACACAACCTTGGAATAGCCAGTTGCTCTGAGATCTTGCAGTGGCCACATTTCTCTATCTGCAGTGCCTGGCAGTCCTGGTTGCTGTGGAGAGGGCCGGGGGGAGTGGCATTCTGTGTAGCTGGAGGGAAAGGGCCAGGGCTCTGGAAGGTAGCAGAGATCTCATTCCCTCATTGCAGGGGAAATGGTCCCTGACCCAGCAACTACAAAATGATGAGTGCTGTGCTGGAGTTAAGGACAGAGAGCAAGGAGGACTTCTTGCAGCATGAAGAAGAGTGCTAGGAAAGCTTATAAAAAGGCTGGACCTGTAGCCAATCCACAAAGGACTCACAGACTATCACCATGCTGAACACCTGAAGTGGAGGCATGAACAAAGAGTCAACATTCATTCCTCCACTATCCAAGGGCCAGATGCATTGCTAGCTTTAAATTGGAGAGTGAGAAAAATGAATGAGAACATAACAGGCCAAATGGGGGAGTTTTAATTCAGCAATGTGCAAATGTGATCCTCCCTAATAAGCACTGCTACCAACATTGCTTTCGGGCTCTTCTGTTCCTGAAAAGAAAACTTAATCTTTTGCCAGAAAATATTATCCAGGTCAGGCTTAGTAAGCTTGGCTAGTATTTGAGTACAGAATTAAAACCTGTGTCCTTTCAGATAAATATTCAGCTTATCTGCATGTTATGATCCTCTGCCCAGACCTTCAGAAGCATGAGCTACTGGCAGAGGAGAGCCTGTGGCCTGCCCTCCATCCCAGCCTCCTCTCCCTTCCCCAGGTTCTGTGCCCATAAGGGCAGTGTGCTGGGATAGTATGAAGAAAGATACCACTTAAGGATCACCTGCTCTTGGTGGAAGCAGGAATGAGTCTCTTTTGCTTCACCCCTACATCTCCTTTGAATGCTGGCAATGTGTGTGGACTCCGTGAACCTGCATGCTCCGTGGGTAACTGTGCAGTGACTGCTGGCTGCCATTGTCTTTATGTAAATGGCAGGTCCTCATCTTGTTGTCTTTCCCATCTCTGGTACAATCATTTGGGTCACCTTCCATATCAGTCAACTTTTACTGTGTAACAAAGTACTCCAGAACACAGTGCTTTATATAACCAATTAGAGGCATGGTGCATGAAATTCATACACGGGGTGTGTGTCCCTCAGCCTAACCTGCATGCTCTCTAATTTGGGACATCCCTCTCACAATCCAGGATGCTGGCTCCCAACTGCTCACCTGCCTGCCTGCCTGCCTGATTGCCTCCTAACCATTCCCCTGCCAGCCTGATTGATGCCTATCTGCTCCCCTGCTGGCCTGGTTGCCCCTAACTGTCCTCCTCTGCAGACCTGGTCACCCCCAACTGCCTCCCCTGCTGGTCCCGTCACCCCTAATTTCCCTTCCTTGCCAGCCTGATCACTCCTGAATGCCCTACCCTGCTGGCCTGGTCACCTCCAACTGCACTTCCCTGTAGGCCTGGTTGCCCCCAACAGCCCTCCCCTGCAGGCCTGGTCTCTCCCAACTACCCTTTTCTGCTGGCCTGATTGCCTTCAACTGCCCTCCCCTGTAGCAGCCATCTTGTGTCCACATTGGGGCAGCCATCTTTGACCACATGGGGTGGCCATCTTGTATATTGGAGTGAGGGTCAATTTGCATATCACTTCTTTATTATAGTAGCCTTGTGCACAAATCCATGCACCAGTAGCTCACTAGAGGGCCTGGCCTCTCCATGTCAGCTGCCCAGAGGCTCTCCGCAACCAGAGGCCTATCTGTGCCCCGGCCTGGCCAGAGGCCCATCTATGGCCAGGTGCAGAATGCTTGCCTTGTCTGCAGGGCAACAACACAAGCATTCTTCTAGGCCACTCATGCTGCATTCTCTCAGTGGCTACCTCCCAGGACTGGGGGACTCCAGCGGGGTTGAGAGAACTGGGTATCACCATCTTGTGGCTATGGGCACCACCATCTTTGTGATGGAGTACTGGTTAATTTGCATATTACCCTTTTATTAGATAGGATACTAGAGACCCAGTGTACAAAATTTGTGCATGGGTAAGGTCCCCAGCAATTGCTAGCTGCTGGCTGGGGCCTTCCTTCATTCCACACTGCTCCTTGGTGGTCAGCACATGTCACAGCAAATGATCAAACTCCTGGTTGGTTAAACTCCCAAGGGGACACTTTGCATATTAGGCTTTTATATTTATAGACTCGAGGCCTGGTGCATGGACATTCATGCATGGGGGGATGTGTGTCCCTCAGCCCAGCCTGTACCCTTTCCAATCTGGGACCCCTTGAGGGATGTCTGAGTGCCCATTTAGGCCTGATCCAGCTGGGCCTACCTGAATCAGGCCTAAACCGGCAGTCAGGCATCCCTCTCACAATCCAGGACGCTGGCTCCCAACTGCTCACCTGCTTGCCTGCCTGATTGGCCCTAACTGCTTCTGCCTGCCAGCCTGATTATCCCCTAACCACTCCACTGCCAGCCTGATTGATGCATAACTGCTCCCCTGCCAGCCTGTTTGCATCTAACTGTCCTCCTTTGCAGGCCTGGTCAACCCCGACTGCCCTCCCCTGCAGGCCTGGTCAACCCCAACTGCCTTCCCCTGCAGGCCTGGGTCCCCCCAACTGCCCTCCCTTGCAGGCCTGATTCCTCCCAACTGCCCTCCTCTGCTGGCCATTTTGTGGCAGCCATCTTGTGTCCACATGGAGTCAGTCATCTTTGTCCACATGGGATAGCCATCTTGTATGTTGGAGTGATGGTCAATTTGTATATTACTTTTTTATTAGATAGGAGGATTAGATAGGATAGAGGCCTGGTGCATGGGTGGAGGCCAGCTGGTTTACCTTGAAGGGTGTCCCAGATCATGATGGGGGTTCCCTTGGGGCATGGGGCAGCCTGGGTGAGGGGCCTGTGGTGGTTTTCAGGCTGGCCATGCCCCCTGGCAACCCAAGTGGAGGCCCTGGTATCTGGGATTTAGTCATCTTCTATAACTGAAACTTTGTAGCCTTAAGCAGAGGCCAAGGCAGACCAGGGTGTGTGGCAAGCTTGGCTTCCTCCATCAATGGGGGCAACACAAGCCTCCTACTCTCTCCAACGCCGTGGCTGCTGCCATTTTTGTTGGGATTTTTTTATCTTCTATAATTGAAACTTTGTAGCCTTGAGTGGAGGCCAAGGAAAGCCAGGGCAGGTGGAAAGCTTGGCTTCCTCCATTTCTGGGGAAACCCAAACCTCCTGCTCTCTTTGTGGCCGCAGCCATCTTGGTTTGGGTTAATTTGCATACTGGCTCCTGATTGGCTGGTGGGTGTGGCTTGTGGGTGTAGCAGAGGTATGGTCAATTTGCATATTACTGCTTTATTAGATAGGACTAGAGGTTGAGTGCACAAAATTTGTGCACTTGGAGGGAGGCCCTCAGCCCTCTTGCAGTCAGACATCCTTAGTGCTACCATGGAGGCAGGAGAGGCTCCTGACACCACTAATGTGCTCGCCAGCCATGAGCCCGGCTTCCGGGTGAGCGAGTCTGCCTCTGTGGGAGCGCACTGACCGCCAGGGGGCAGCTCCTGCATTGAGTGTCTGCCCACTGGTGGTCAGTGGACATCATAGTGACCAGTTATTCTGCGATTGGGTTGAAACCAGCTCTCTGACATCCCCCAAGGGGTCCCGGATTGTGAGAGTGTGCAAACCAGGCCGAGGGGTCCTACTGGTGCATGATCAGGGCCAGGGAGGGACGCAGGAGATTAGCCAGGACGCCAGGGCATGTCCAACCCATCTCATTCAGTTCTGATCAGCTGGACTCCAGCAGCAAGATAACCTACCAGCCGAAACTGGTTTGGCTCAGTGGATAGAGCGTCGGCCTGTGGACTGAAAGGTCCTGGGTTCGATTCCGGTCAAGGGCATGCACCTTGGTTGCGAGCACATCCCCAGTAGGGGGTGTGCAGCAGGCAGCTGATTGATGTCTCTCTCTCTCATCAATGTTTCTAACTCTCTATCCCTTTCCCTTCCTCTCTGTAAGAAATCAATAAAATATATTTAAAAAAAAAAAGATAACCTACCAGTCAGAGCATCTGCCCCCTGGTGGTCCGTTCACATCATAGTGACTGATCAACTGGTTGACTGTCTGTCCCCTGGTGGTTAGTGCAAGTCATAGTGAGCAGTTGAGTGGCATTAAGATATTATTAGCATATTATACTTTGATTGGTTGAATGGCTAACTGGACAACCAGATACTTAGCATATTAGGCTTTTATTATATAGGATTTATTAGTTCTTATAATTTTTTGCATCAGTCAGCAAGTAATTTCTCTGGTCTGCATCAGCTCCACTGATCCCTGCAGTCAGCTGGAGGCTCAGTTTTCTGTTGACACTGGATGGTATAGGATGGCTTCTCACACTTCTGGAGTTGGCCTGGTGTCCACTGGGCTTATTTGCATGGCAGCTGTCACAAGATTTCCAAGAGAAACAACAGTGCAAGCCCCAAGACATTCAACATTTTTTTTATTTCTTAGCTTTACTTACAAGAATTTCTAAGTATGTATGGTAATTGCCAAGATATCTTAACCAATTGTACATTAATGAGTTACCATTTGCCAAATGATTTTGAAGTTAAATTGGTAAAAATCCTTTCAGGTTTTACAGCAAAGTAAATGTTCAGTAGAATCGTATAGTATTGCCATTTTTATAGGTAAAAAATAGTCAAATATCAATGATTCTGTATGGTGCTGCCTAGTAGTTGCTAGAGGTCATGGTGCATTTTGGTGTGTCTGATGTGGTGGTGTGTCTTCTGCAGTCACAGATCTGAGCCTGACTCTGGGTGGAGGGTCTCTAATGGATGGGCATTAAATCATTTTTTTCAAATTGTTTTTCTGAGATATAATTCACACACCATGAAATTCACTTTTAAAAAGAGTAAAATTCAGTGGCTGTTAGGATACTCGCAAAATTGTGTAATCATTGTCACTAATTCCAGAATATTTTCATCACCCCTCCAAAAGACCCCATACTCTTCAACAGCCACTCTCCAACTCCCCTTCCTGCATGCCCTGGCAATTACTTATGTACTTTCTGTCTCTATTTATTTGTCTCTTCTGGACGTTTCATACACATGGAGTAATATAGTACGTGGTTCTCTGTGTTTGGCTTTCACACAGCATGAAGTTTTCATGTTAAAGCATGTATCAGTCCTTCATTCTTTTAATGACTAAATAATTTCCCATTGTATTAATATGCAACCTTTTGTTTATCCACTCATCTGTTGATGGACTTTTGGATTTTTCCAACTTGTGGCTATTACAAATAACACTACTATGACTCTTTGTGTACATTTTTTTGTGGTGGATCTATACTTCCAATTTTCTTGATTACATATGTAGAAGTGCACTAGTGATATTTGACTAAAGTTCACCCTAATGATACCATTTTAATTTAATTAAAAATTTTTAAGGTTTTTAAAGACCCTATCTCCAAATACAGTCACATTGTCAGTTACTGAGGGTTAGGATTTCAATTGAATTGGGGGACGGGGGAGGATGCAATCTAGTCCATAACAGATGGGAACAGCTTCTTGTCTCCTTTAGCCCTAGGAGTACTGTGCCATCCTGAGTTGTTTTCCTAACCCCTACCTACAGCTTTGTAGATGTTATTAATTCTTACCCAGTGGAGTGGCTCAATGGTTGAGCATCCACCTGTGAACCAGGCCTGGGTTGTGAGCTCCATCCCTGGTGGGGTTGTGCAGGAGGCAGCCAATCAATGATTCTCTCTCATCACTGATGCTTCTCTCTCTCTCTCTCTCTTCTTTCTAAAATCAATAAAAAATATTTTTAAAAAAGTTATTAATTCTCCTTAACTACCCAGTTTGATGTACCACCTGTCCAAAGTCTGACTGATATATAGGGTCTCTCCAAAATAGTACATATTAAAAAAAGGGCCTCATTCTTAAAATGGTTGGGGACTACTATATACTTGGGCAAAATTCTGCTTTCAGATTCAAGCGTGAGAACTACTATTGGCAGCTGTCACCAGATTTCCAAATACCTTTCTATTCTCAATATTTTATTCCAGAGACCAATAGAAGTCTCTATTCCCTCTTTAAAAAAAAGGTACATTTTTATGTGGGATGACAGAAACATATGTACATCAGCGTTGCTAACAGGAAATATGGTGATATTCCTGAACATTACCCAGTCGCTTCCCGATCTCCTTTCCCATTGTCCACTTCAGTCTTCTAAATGAGTCAGGTACTTTCCTACCCAGGGCCCACAGATCCCTTCTAGTTCGCTGTCACTCCAAGGGCTTTCTTATTCTGGCCCCTGGAAAATCCACCCTCCCGGCACTGGAATCCCTGGGCTGCTGACGGCTGCCACTTGGTTCAGCTCCCGCCCACCAGGGCTACTCCTTCTTTAGGTGAATTTCCATTTCCTCCGTTTGTTCTGAACCTATGTGCTGACATTTTCTTTCTTCAAATGCTCCAACCTAAAATTCTCACCTGACTCAAAATCCTCCTTATCTTTGATCTGAGGGCAGAATATTAAGTTATTGAATCACGAATGCAGTCAAGACATTCATGCAGGCCCACAAGGGCACACCCCGCCCCGCCCAGGGTGTGTGTGTGTGTGCCTGTGAGTGTGTGGCGCGGACAGCAGATAACGCCTCTCCCATCTCCCTGCTTACAGCTGTGCCCGATGACCAGGGGAGGTCACAGCCTGCGCGTGGCTACTGCAATGGGCGGCACTTCCCACGCTTGCTTTCTTTTAGGGGTTCACGGTTGTAAGCGTTTACATTCGCATGGCCTAC
Source organism: Lasiurus cinereus (assembly GCA_011751065.1). NCBI lineage: Eukaryota > Metazoa > Chordata > Mammalia > Chiroptera > Vespertilionidae > Lasiurus > Lasiurus cinereus. The sequence continues at coordinate 7,190,359 of JAAGEH010000021.1, forward strand.
TTAAGTCCCTCTCTCTCTAAAAACATGTCTTTTAATGCTCACAACCGCCTTTCTACCGAGGCATTTTTACCAGGAACGCAGTGCCAGCAACGAAGCACACGCCGGATCCTCATTCACATCCGGGTCAAAGGTGGAAAGGCGGAGCTGCACCGAGCGCTCAAACCACTGGGCTTCGACTGCCTTCCAGGTCCACCCGGCGCCGCCGCGGGCCCCGCCCATGCAGGCCCTGCGGGTCACCGTTGGGGGCGGTGCTAGCGGCGGGTCCCCACGCATGCGCCGTGGCCGCTTCCAGTCGAAGTCCTGACTGCGCGCTGCGGCGGCTGCGTCTGCGTGTATCCGCTGGCGGCCTCGCGGCCCTCGGTGAGTGTTGGCGCGGCCTGGCTGAGCGTGGGGAGGGTAGTGATTGGGCCTCACTCGTGTTACCCGGCGCCGGGGCCCCGGGCCCCTCGGGCCCCTAGCCCAGGCCTGTCAGGGGGCCGGGCGCGCCTCCCGTGCCGCCCACCTGCGGTCGGAAGTGACGCCGCGGCGCGCGCTCCGGGGCTGGCAGGTCCCCAAACTGGCCGGCCCGGGCTGGTGAGCCGGCGACCGAGCCTGACTTCTTGGCCCTATGGCACGCCCTATGGCACGCCCTATGGCGCGCAGGGTCTGTTGGGCCCAGTTTGATCTCGGTTAAATATTAGAGCTGTTTGTTGTTTGACCAAGAGAATCAGGCTAAATGCAGGTCGGGCATTTGGGGCGTTGGTAGTCAGTGCCGTGCAGGAGGGCAGAGCCGTTTGCATGCTAAAGCTGTAAGGCGGCTTCCCATGTCGCGTCTCTCGTCACTGCTGTCACCCTGTTCCATGCTGCGTCACTTTTCACCCGTGTGTCTCCCATCTCCTTGTCGCACCGTTTCCTCCAGTCTGTTATTTGTGGACGGCCCAGTAGTCCACAAATATCATTTGGATCATGCTATCATCACCGTGTCCAAAACTCTTAAGAGCCTTACCTTTGCACTTGGAGTCAAGTCCAAGCTCGCGTCGCCCCAGGCCCTTGCCCTCTGGTTCTCGCCTACCCTCCTCTTCACTCTCCCCGCCTTCAGTCTCCTGTGCGTGCAACCACACTCCAACCCCAAGTCCCAGTCACCCCACAGCACTGGTGCTGTGACGGGAGGACAGCGAAGATACTGCTTCCTCAGATGACTTAAGGCGTGCAGAGCGTTTTATGTGCACAACGAATCTAAAGTACATGCTCATTGTACCCATTCCTTCCATGTTTCAAGTGCACCAGCCCTTACCAGCCTTAGGAATTACACATGCTGTTCTTCGCAAAAACGTTCACTCCACTTTTGGCCGATTAACTCATTTATTCTTCAGATACTAGCTTAAACATCACTTTATCAGAGAGGCCTCCCTGACCTCCACAATGTCAATTAGGTCCCTCTGTTACTTTGTCATAAAGAATCCTGTACTTTCCTCTTACAACAACAGTTACTACAGTGACATTTGTGTGTGTGACATATATGTATATATAAAATACATAATAGTATGTATTTTATATATACATATGCAAATATGCCTCTGGTAGTGTTCTCTGTAGGTTATCTCCCTGCTCCCTGTTAATTGTTTTTCTTGATCTATTTCCTCTCCCAATTCATTATTACTTTACTAGAGGCCTGGTGCACGAATTCGTGCAACGGTGTGGTCCCTTGGCTTGGCCTGTGGGATCGGCTGAAATCAACTCTCTGGCATCTCCCAAGGGGTCCTGGATTGCGAGAGGGTGCAGGCCAGGCCAGGGAACCCCATGGGTGCATGATCATGTTGGGAAGGACCAGGGATGGTTTCAGGGCATGTGGGGTCCATCTTGCTCAGTCCAGATAGGCAGGACCCAGCCTACTGATTGGAGCATCTGCCCTCAAGTGGTCAGTGCTACATCATAACAACTGGTCAACCGGTTGACTGCCCCCTGGTGGTCAGTGCACATCATAGCGAGGGGGTGAGTGGCGTCCAGATGACCAGACACTAAGCATATTGGGCTTTTATTATATAGGATCATTCCAGCTGTCGCACTTCCATAGGCAAGCTCCTTAGGGTCTAAGGCTTAGAGAGTAGGCTACCCAATGATGGCTACTGACTTCTTAACTCCCTATAGCCTTTTTTTTTTCCCCATTGCTGCACTGAACTTATTATTATTATTTTTTTAAACTAAGAAAACCAGTGATCTGCTAATTTCCAGAACCACTGGACTCTTTCTAGTTTCCTTATGTGAACTTGCCATCTCATTTTCCACTTTTAACTATTCCCTCTTCTTCCTTTTCTATTTGAAGTTTTCTGCAAACATTATTCAACCTTGTCTTTATTACCTAACATTATTACTTAATATATTATTATGTAATATATTTGAATTTATGTGTTTTTTAACTAAAAAATAAATCTTTGCATACATACAAATAAGAAAAATGAAAACAATTATTAAATTTCAGCCAGTATTAAAGATCTTGTCTCTGTTGAAAGTGGAGACTAGTTAATGATGGAGCACTAAGCTAATTCTCTCTCCTGAAAATAAGCCAAAAAAAGGAGGAACTTTCTTACTCTGTTATTCACTTTTAACTTCTAAAATAATCTCTTTCTCTTGAGCCCAGATTTGCATTTTGACTGCATCCTGACCCATACCTGGCATTTATAACTTCCCACCAGGCCCCTCTGCAGGCTTCATCTGCTTCCTTTCAGAGATTTCATTTTTGTGACTGAATTCACCAGTGAGTCAGTAGTCCAGACCAGACTTATTATTTAAGACTCCTCTCTGAACCTAACTTCCTTTCAGCATATATTGAGCACCTCCTGTATCACATCCTGGGCCAGGTGTTCAAATCTTGTATGTGTTTTTTGAACTTCATACCCAATGCATCGTCACTTCCTCTGTGTCCACGTGGCCTCTTGTTTTGTTTTTTTTCCTCTTGTTCATGTCTCTTCTGTGGATCCGTCCTGCTGTGTTGTTTTTGACACTCTTTCCCACTAGAGAGTGAGCCACGCAGGGCAGTGTGATGCCAAGTTCCTCGCAATTCTGTATCCCAGTGCTTGGTCTCTAGGATCTTTTTGTCTAATGAGGAATGAATGGGGCTTATTGGGGATACTTGTGGTCATTTCATAGAAATAAGTTCAGTGCTGAAAGAAACCATAATTTATTCACAGTTAAATGAAAAGCAAGGCTGTCTCTTGGTCAGTGTGTTGCTTTATAATCTAGTTATTAAGAGTTATACAGGCAATATAGTGAATATATTTTTATTCAAGGAATTTCTGACTACTTGGAAATGTGAAACTTCCTCTGTATTCCTCTCTGCCCCTTCTGCTTCCCTTTCCAACTATTGTAGGTTTAGTGTGTATCTCCAGATCACTGCGTGTGTTCCATACACACAGATGCAGTTTTTTCCCATAAATGTGTTTATACTATGTGGCTCTTTTCACTTTACAAGACTTATACCAGTATCACTGAATATACCTAATGCCTACATTAAACTATTAAAACATGCTACAACAAACATACCTGCACATATATACTTCTCTGGAATAAATACCTAGTCATATGCATTTTAAATCTTAATAGCTATTGCTAATTGCCTTCCAAAGGAGCTTTACTAATTTATATTCTCACCAGCATTGTGTAAAGGTGTATCTTCCTGATCTATACTGGATATTTTTTGACTTTATGTTTTTTGCCTACCCAAAGGGTGAGAAATTATATCACACATTGAAATAGAGTTATTTTTTGAGAATATTTTAATTTTTCTCAGATTCTGATTTGAGTGGTGTTATGATTATCTCTTGTTTCTTTTTATTGGAGTAAATAAATGTTCGTTTTCAAAGTTTCTAGTGTCAGATTCATATAGAAGCTCTCTCTTTACATCACTAAATCTAAATCTATACATCATGGTTGATCATGCCACTATAATGTAAGTCATTTATGCCATAATGTAGTAGAGAGTCTAATGTGGGAAGCGCCAGTGCGATAAGAAGACTCTAGGTGTTACTCAGGACTTTGGTTGTCAGCTTTTTCAGCTGGCTACCCAAATGTCCTTTGTCAGTGACACTGCATCTTTTTCTTTTGGTTAGTTTGTCTTATTATCAGAACTCAATAAGCTATACAGCTTTTAAGAAAAGTAATACTTAGAAACATGTTTGTGTAATTGGAGGATTATTACTTGATCTTTTGAAAAATCAGTCTGCTTCATAAAATAATCAAGAAACTATGTAGCTATCCTTCCTATATAACATAAAAGGCTTATTGAAAGTTTTTTTTTTTTTTTTTTTTTTTTTACTTTTAGGTAGCTGTAAAGGATGCCGAATGAGAAAATTCCCAACTCAAGTCAAACTCAGGAGCAAGACTGTTTACAGAGTCGGTGTGTCAGTGATAGTGAAAAAATGACAATTAAGCAAGAAAATGATGCTGATGCAGAGATGGAGGGAAGCCTTCCCTCTTGTTCCTCTGCTAATGGGCCATCCACCTCCACGGAGGGGTGTCCATGGGAAGTTCTGAGGAGGAGGTCTGCCCTGTTGCACATCGACAGACATCAGATCCAGGCAGTGGAGCCCAGTGCGCAGGCCCTTGAACTGCAGGGGTTGGGTGTGGACGTCTATGACCAGGATGTGCTGGAGCAAGGTGTGCTTCAGCAGGTGGACAGTGCCATCCATGAAGCCAGCCATGCTGCCCAGTTCATGGATGCAGAGAAGGAGTACCAGTCAGTCCTGGATGACCTCACGTGAGTGTGGACCATCTTCTCTCTAATTGCAGTTAGTGTTTACAAGGGATGGAGAAATTCAGAAATATTAGGAGATTTATAGAATTTCTCATATGGAGGATAGAATCAAAAGGGCAGTCATCGACCTTGTGTTTGAACCTCAGCCCTTTCCCTCCAGAGTAGCATACACATGGTAGTTAAAGTTTCAGTCCAGCTCACAATAGCTTGTTTGTGCATAATGGAGAGGAGTGACCCGGAACTCACAAGCATGTGTACAGAATCATTCTCAGGAGAAGTATACTCACAGTTCTTCTTATGTGTCCTGCTTGAGCACATCTGCCCCCTCACATTTTTCTCTATCTTGCAGTTTCTTTCCCTTAAAATGAGTATGTCTTTTGGTAATTTTTCAGATTTTGCATTTCTAGAAATAAGGAAAAATATATCGCTGCTCTTCCTTTCTTTCCTACTTTTGACTGTAAGAAAAGATGAAGTCCCATGGAGATTTTATTTGTATTTTAGAGGAGTCTTGGGCCCTGTTGAGCAAAACACATTAACACATTGGTAGAAAAGGGAGAGGCTCTGGATTGGGCTAGGAAAGGGTGCAGGATTGAGCTAGTCTTCTTTCCCTTGGCCAGTGTTCCAGGCAGTGTCAGGCAAGCAAGAAAGAGAAGGGGAGGGCTGGATGGAGGGTTGGTGCAGTCTTAGTTGTAGGTGGTTGTGGGAGGGGAGAAGGAGGAGGAACATGGAGCTGTTACCTCCTGGGGAGGGCTGTAGTACAGGTGGCTATTGGCACTTAAAGGACATGTTTTCTATTAAGTTTCCTGGTATGTTCTTTTGATCTCTTGAGTTGCAGGTGTTCTTCGAATAGTTGTAATCTGACCTTCAGGTGTGAGCAGCTCAACTCTTTGTAATGAACATACCTTTTACATTTGACCTTAGAAATGTGTCCACAGCTTTCAGAGGTGGCAGGGCAGAGTGCTGCAGAGCCACAGGCATATTAGCACCAGATGGGTGGTGGCATGGGGTCCTTAGCTTGCCAGTCACTTGCATTGATAACACCTTTTTATGCTAAAATCCAAAAAGCATGCAACAGCAAGTTACACAAGTGTTAAGATTGAATTTGCGTTTTGAAAATTGGGAGCTATAATTCTGTGGTGTCTGTTTTAGGAGCAATGTATTAAAAGTCGATTTTTTCCCCTTCGTAATACTACAGCAAATATGTTTTCTGGTTATGTGAAAGAAAAGTATTGCCATAGGTGTCTGACTTATTCAAGAAAATGTTAAAGCATTTTTAGTACTTTTCCAAGCTTTGAGAGATTTTCATAATGGGCTTTTAAAATCCATCTATGGGGTTGTTGACAATAGGGGAGGTAGGGGGTATATGGGAAATCTGTGCACCTTCCTCTCAATTTTGCTGTGAGCCTAAAACTTCTATGAAAAGTAGTCTTAAAAAATGTATTCATCCTTTCATATAAAAGGACAACTTACTGCACTTAATTTCAGTGGTCTCTTGAATAAGCTAGTCACTTAAAATGCTTGCCGGGTAAATTAATCAGCTTACAGAGTAGAATGAGTGGACTTAAAGAAGCAGATAAAAGAAAACACTAGTCATCTGAAACTATTATCTAATAGCCCTTCAAGTTCTCTCTATGGCCAAGAAGACTATGCATTTTGGTTTAGTTTCTTTTATCGTAGTTATATTATACTATTAGACATGTTACCAGGGTGGAAAATATACATTTTATCTTATTTTTCAGGTCATGTACGGCATCCCTAAGGCAAATCAATAAAATTATTGAACAACTTAGCCCTCAAGCTGCCACCAACAAAGACATCAACAGGAAACTAGATTCTGTAAAACGGCAAAAATATAACAAGGTGATTTTAAATAACACTTGAAAAAGTCATCATTTAGACTCATTTAATGTTTAGGAAAGATTCTGAAAAGTACTTATAAGATTTGAAGCAAATATTTATAATAGAAAATTTTGAGTTATTATGTATGTTTAATTTTTCAACTGTTTCCCTTTACTATGCTTTGTTAGAGTATTTTTAAAAATACATATAGACATACTCCCACACATACATACATGTTTCAGAAAAAGTTTTTTGGCTTTGCATGCCTTCTTACTGGTGTACTTTCCTTGCCTCACTATTTTCTTTTACCCAGCTTAGGCTCCTGCTTGCTGTGCAGGCCTCTACTCAGTCTCCTTATTTTTTATGAACTTCCTTTTTTTTCCTGCTTAGCTCCTGCTTGCATTGATTGTTTACACTCTGTCCTGTGATACAGGAATAGTGAACACGTGCTCACTGTTCTGAGAGGCTGGCCTCAGGTATTACAGTCATCCTCCAGCCATACTGCGTCTGCATTTAGAGTTGTAGAACTTAAGGATAGGGTAGGGACTATCTGTTACTTAGGACATTTGTGTGTGTGTGAGAGATTTGAAATACTTTTTTAGAAATACATTGCAGAAGATAGGAATGACTTAATTCTGATCATTTTATTTCTGCCATCCAAAATGACTAACAGATATCCTTGTGCTTGCACTTGATTCATTGCAATGAGTAGAGTCTGTGCATCTTTCACTTAAGCTGTGCTAGTGGGGATGTGTGTAGACTCAGTTCCTCCTTTTGCTTTCCACTTATCAGTCCATTATCTTCACCACCCCATCTTCTCTCATCTCCAGAAAAGTAGACCCAGAATCACAGCTAGAGTGGCTTGAAGCAGCTGTTAGCCTTCCCAAATCATAAAAGCAGCATCTGGCCTCTGTGGGAGCATGTGGTTTAATGTGCAGAGACCTTCTCTGACCTTGGGCTTCAGTGGGCTGGAGTTTCAAGGAGAGGGGAAGCTCAAACTTTAGACCATTTTAGATAATAGCCCAACTCAGTTATATATCCCTGTCTTTCTTTAGCAGCTCTTTGATGTTTAGAGATAAACTATTCAGAGAGAAAGGCTATTTTAAATGAGATTTTGCTGAGAAAAACTGCAAACAAATTACAAGTCATTCTAATACTGCCTTTATATTCAAGATTCCCCTTGCCCCACATTCATGTTTGGTATTTAAACATTCTTGACCTTGGAAAACTGAGTACCACAGGCCTTGTCAATTGAGGAGGCTGTAGGAATATTCCCATATCTGAGCTTTGGTGATATAGAGGGTGACAAGACAGAGGAATGTGTTGTGATTGGGGTAAAAGGTTATATCAAAATATATTTTCCTTTTAAAATTTTGTGGTTGGGTAGAATTTTATAAAGAACAATCATAAATATGGTAAGTTATCAAAGAGGACTGACTGTTTCAACTTTTGAACATTCACGTTTATGTTTCTTACCCTCCAACCTATTGACCTCATAGCCCATTGGCTGTTAAGGTCCGAACACAGAGGAGTGTGGTGATTTACCCAAGTAGTAATGGGGGAACCAAGTAGAGCAGTGCCACCCCCAAATCAGCAGAGTGTCAATATATGTGAACCTCAGTTCTGGGCACTTAGAAAGCTATGTTGGGAGAGTGGGTGGGGACAGGGATACCTGCTTGATGGAAATGCTTTGAGCCCTACTTTTTGCTAGAAATATGGCAGTGGCTCAGAGAAGGTTCTCTATAGTAATAGTAATATATGAAATTTCTGTTTTATTTTTCTCTTGATTAAAGTTTAAAAATTTTATAATGCTGTCTTTTGTATTTGCAACAATAAATCACTGCACTGATATTTTCTGTATTCACATTTACCATGTAAGGAGCAACAACTAAAGAAGATCACAGCAAAACAGAAACGCCTGCAGGCCCTCCTGGGAGGAGTGGCAGTAAAAGCTGAACTAGATCATGCCAGTCTGGAGGAGGAGGATGCAGGTGAGGTACTGGGAACAGTGTCTCTGTGTTCTGAATTGATATTTGATGCCAATAGTGAGTCCTGGCCTAGGTTTTCTGAAAAATATATTTCTTTGCCTTAATACCAAAACTGATTTAGGAAAATTTTATTCTAAAATTCACCTGCAGAACCAAAGTTAGAGAGTGAAAGTGAAATTTTAACTCAGTCTACTGTTGACTGCTGGTCCACATTTAGTATTATGTTTAATAAATTAGAACTCTTACATTTTTGTATAGTTAATTTTATAAAGACAACTAGCATCTTTATTGAGGTACATTTTGTAAGCTCAACATCATCAGCTTTCATATAATTGATTTCACATATATTTTTGAGGCATATTTGATAGGCTTTCCAAACATCAGTTTTGTTGTTGAAGGAAAGATACTTTCATTTCAGGTATACCATGGCCATGATTTTGTTTATATCACTGTCTTAGGCATCTCTTGGAAAACCTTTTGAGAAAATGCATAAGCTCTGAAATGAAATACCTCTGTAGTTGGTGTGTATGTATGTATTTTTAGAAATTGTTCATAATTGTTCATTCATTTATTACTCGAAATAAAAATTTTAAAGTAACATCTAAGCTCTTCAAGCAAGTATTTTCTACTAGCTCCAGAAATTTACTTAATGAAGCAAGAGAATTATGAAGAATTAATTGAGGCAACAGAAAAAATATTAGAGATGTGCTCTTTTAAAGCCATGCTTTCTGCTGCTGAGGCACCATAGTTCTCACTGGTAACAAATTTTTGTTCTTCTCTGGCTGCCTAAAACTTAGGCACTTCAGACTCCTGGTCTCTCTTATCGACCTACTTTCTCTGCCCTTTCTCAGTCCCTAGTGCCCTGTGCTCAATTTTGAGAGGCTAACAGAGTGTGTAGGACTCTTTGTGCAATCCAGCTCTGCATTGCCTGGGCATAGACCTTGACCTCATTCCTGATGAGATAGGCATAGGTATGGTAGACCTTCAGTTCTCCTCATGTGATTATCTGAGGTTTCTTTTCCCTGTTCTCTACATAGAGCTCCATTTGGAGGAGAAGAAGTACTCACTGCCTCTTTTTCTGTTAAACATTATACTGGACGGTGCAGTATTGGAAAAAGAGAAATAAAAAGCATAAGGATTGAAATGAAGAAATAAAACTACTATGACTATTCATAGACTACATAATTATGTAGAAAATCCAAAAGAATCAATGGACAATCTATTGGAATTAATATGTGAATTTAGTAATATCATTGAATATAGGGCTAATATATAAAAACTAGAAGCCTGGTCCACAGCTTCATGCACCGGTGGGGTCCCTTGGTGTGGCCTGCTGGGATTGGGCCAAAACCGGCAGTCAAATGCTGCCTGCCGCTCCTGCCTGCTGCTGCTGCTATTCCAGCCCCAGTGCACCTACTGCAGGCTCGCACCTAGTCAGTCCTGATCTGGAGAGGTGAGCCTTGTATCTGGCGCCTGTTTGTCAGCTGAGTGGTGCTCCACTGTGGGAGCACATTGACCACCAGTGGGCAGCTCCTCTGTTGAGTATCTGCCCCCAGTCAGTGTGTGTCATAGCGACTGGTCATTTGGTTGTTTGGTTGCTTAGGCTTTATATATATGTATATATATATATGTATGTCATATTTCTATGTACCAGCAAAAGCAAAAAATAAAATTTAATAAAAGATGCCAATTATAATAAAAATCAAATACCTAAAAATAATCTTAACAAAAAAAATATAGTTTCCTGCAATGCTTTCTACATTAAAAAATTGAAAATGTTCCCCGATTGGCATGGCTCAGTGGTTGAACATCAACCTATGAACCAGGAGGTCACAGTTGGATGCTTGGGTTGGGGCACATACCCAGGTTGTGGGCTCAGTTCCCAGTAGGGGGCATGCAGGAAGCAGCTGATCAGAGATTCTCTCTCATCATTGATGTTTCTATCTCTCTGTCCCTCTCCCTTCCTCTCTGAAATCAATAAAAATATATTTTTAAAATAAGAAAAATATTTAAAAAATAGAAAATGTTGAAAAAGACGACTTAAATAAACTGTGATAGTAGATTAGAAGATGTGGTATTATAATGATCTGAGTTCTGTCCATTTATAGTTTCAATGCAACCTCAATATATATTTTCAGCGGTCTTTGAGGAAGAGATTGTAGGGTGGAAAGTGTAGGGTAAGGCATTAACAAACTGACTCTAAAATTCATATAAAAATTAATTGGGTCAAAAATAGTTAAGGCAATATTGAAGAAGAACAAACTGTCAAGACCGACTATCTAGCTATAGTAATTAAGTCACTGAAGTATTGGCACAAGGATAGACAAGTAGACCAATGGGACAGAATAGAGGGTCTACCAAACCCACATATGGTCACTTGATTTATTACAGATGGGGTAATGTAATACTATAGAGAAGAACCATGTTTTCAGTATGTGTGCTGAGTTAATCCACATATACAAAAACAAATTCCAAATGAGTTATATATCTAAATGTGATTGGTGGAGCAAAACTTTTACAGTACAATATAGGAAAATATTTTTTATGACTTTGGGGCAAAGACTTAGATAAAAAAATGGGAAGTTCTGATAAATGAACTTTATTACAACTAAGAACTTCTATATGTTAAAAAGATAGCATTAAGAGAATGAAAATTGACAAAGTAGGAGAAGCTATTGCCAGTACATATATCAGTCAGAAGACTTGAATCCAGAATGTATAGAGAGCTAGAAATCACTTATTTATTTATTTATTTATTTATTTATTTATTTATTTACTTACTTACTTACTTACTTACTTAAATTGTTAAATCCTCACCGGAGGATATTTTTCCATTGTTTTTTAGAAAGAATGGAAAGGGGTAGAGGTGGGAGGGTGGAAGAAAGACAAGTTGGTTGGTTGCTTCCTGCAGGTGCCCGACGTTGGCTGGGGATTGAGCCTGCACCTGAGGTACGTGCTCTTGACCAGGAATCGAACCTGTGACCCTTTGGTGCATAGGCTGACACTCTAATCACCTCACAACTGGTTAAAGCTAGAAATCTTTTTTTAAAAGGCAAACTATAAGAAAAATGGGCAAAGGATTTGAACATTTTCTTCAAAAGAGGCTATCCAAAATATCAATAAATCTATGAAAAGGTACCATGAGTCATTAGTCATCAGGGAAACAAAATTTACACCATAAAGTAATACTATTACATGCCTAACAGTAGCTAAAATAGAATGACAGAAATGTGGATCAATTGATATTTTCAAACATGGTTGGTGAAACTTAAAATTGATAGGACCATTTTGGAAAACGGTTTGGCAGTACCTACTAATTAACAAACCCAAAGAATTATGAACATATATCCAAAGGATGTGCACCAGAATATTAATAGAAACATTATTCCTAATAGCCCAAACTGGAAACTACCCAATGTCCATAAATTGTGGAATGGAAAGATTGTAATATAGTTATATAATTGAACATTAACAACAATATACTCTCATGCATCCAAAGACAGACCTGCAACTATATTCAGCAAGTGTGAATCAACAAACTGCAACTATATTCAGCAAGTGTGAATCCTACAAGTGTAATGTTGAGAAAAGGAAGCCAGACACAAGAGTATGAACATTTCCATTTACATAAAGTTCAGAGTCAGGTATAACTTGTCTTTACTGTTGATAGGTCTTTATCATAGGGGTGGGAGGTGGTTAGAGGCTTGGAGGTACCAAGAAGGGCACATTTGAGACACTAGCAATTTCTGTTGATATTGATACTGGTGTATGGTATGTTTTTTTCTGAAATTTCATTGAGCTCTACATTAGGATCTGTGCACTTTAGTGACTTTTGTTTTTAGTTCAGGTTTACTGAGAAACTGGCCTGGTATTATTGGCCTACAAGAAATGTAGAGTTGAGAATATGAATTTCTTCCTGTTGAGCCTTACTTCTCTGGGTATTTGGGGCAAAGGATTTGAACATTTTCTCCAAAAGAGGCTATCTAAAATATCAATAAAGCTATAAAAAGTTACCATAGTTCGTTAGTCATCAGGGAAATAAAGTAATACTACTACATGGTTGAAGAAATCTTGTCACAGATTATTAATTTCAACAAATGAAAGAAGGATGATTTCTAGGTTACTTTATGTTATTATGGCATAGCTGCCAATTTTAGTCCATCCCTCGGCCAGTTAACTTCACGCACCTAGCATAGTGCTATCCAATGATGTCTGTGTTGTCCAGGCACATGTGCTATTGAGCACTTGAAATATGACAGGTGCAGCTGAGGAATTGAATTTTCAACTCAAATTTAAATAGCCACATGTGACTGTTATATTGGGTAGTGCAGACCTAACATTTATGTTTTACCCATTTAAGTGCATTCTGATTCTTTAGATGTCTGTTTTCAGTTTTACTGTTGAATTTAAGTCAACCTGAATGCTGATATTAGCAATGACATGGAAACTTGGGAGATTGCTTCCTCCCAGGTTACTCTTTAATTGGTAAGGAAGCATAGCTAAATTTATCGATCTATCTTTGTTACATATGACTAGGTCTGTCTTTGGATGCATGAGAGTATATTTATGCCATATTTTAGAAAAAGTTGTTGAGAAATCACATTTTTTAACAGGAGTATATTAAAAGTGGTGTGATAAATTTTACTCTATTCTTCATATGCTTTAGAATACTGATATGTGTATACACACACACACACACACACACACACACACATATATGTTTATATACTTTAAAAAGTATGTTCTTATTGATTTTAGAGAAAGAGGAAGGGAGAGAGAGAGAGAAACATTGATAGGCTGCCTCCTGCACAGCCCCTACTGGGGATCAAGCCTGCAACCCAAGCATGTGCCCTGACTAGGAGTCGAGCCCATGACCTGGTTCATGGGCCAACACTCAACCATTGAGACACATTAGCCAGGCATTAACGATTAATGATATATTTTTAATATTAATTAATTGTAGGAGCCTACTGTTTATTAGGTAGCTGAGTATATCCCTTGTACTCCTGGAGAGCGCTAGTGCCCAATGCACTGTTGTCCCTCTTTCAGAAGCGGGGCCATCCTGTCTCGGCAGCATGCTCATGCCTGTTCAGGAAACTGCTTGGGAAGAGCTCATTCGCACTGGCCAGATGACACCTTTTGGTACCCAGATCCCTCAGAAACAGGAGAAAAAGCCTAGAAAACTAATGCTTAATGAGGCATCAGGCTTTGAAAAGTATTTGGCAGATCAAGCAAAACTGTCTTTTGAAAGGAAGAAGCAAGTTTGTTATAAAAGAGCATCTAGGAAAACTCCAGCCTTGGTCACTTCTGAGCTGAGCCCAACACTCAGTGAAAACAAACCAAACAAGAGAAGCAAAGTTCTTTCGAAAACAGACAAGCGCTTGAAAAAGCACATCAAGAAACTCCAGAAGAGGGCTCTTCAGTTCCAGGGAAAAGTAGGATTGCCGAAGGGAAAGAAACACTTAGAGTCTGATGTGAGGCCAAAGACAGAGGGAGATTCTGAGGGTGAAGAGTCCGAGTACTTACCTACTGAGGAGGAGGAGCGGGAGGCGGCAGCAGAGGTGGACCTGTCTGCAGAAGGCACTGATTCTGAACTGGGACCTGTGCTCAAGCAACGAAAATGGCAGAAGAAAATCACAGTGCAGGAGATTGATGATGAGAGTTTTGGGGAAGAAGCTGAAGCTGCCAAAGGAGGAGGAGGTCATAAAGTAGTGAGATGCCGAGACGATGGAGATGAAGATTATTATAAACAGCGATTAAGGTCAGTCTGGGGAGGTTATTATAAACAGGTTGTACTGCTTACATTATCTTAGGTGGCAGGTTTATTAATAAGAGTTCTAGATCCAGCTTAATATATTAGATTGGACTTCCTGCAGCCTTAGCATACTCAAACCATCAGAGCCCCTGAGTCCTCAATGGAGCTGACCCAAGTGCTTCTACTTCTGGGTCTTCACTGAGATACGGGGGCAAGTCCAAGAAGAAAATCCTAGGTGAAGGGTTTGGGTAAGATGAAATGCGGGCTCCTGAAGCATGAGATGTTTGCCTTTACACCAAAAGTGGTTGCCCTGTGACAAGGGTCAGGAGAAGGAAAGGTTGACTAGTGTTGAGTATGCTGGATAGTTTGTGCTTTCTTTTGAAGCTTGAAAGTAATTTTAGAGGACTTTACTTCAAGTAAGAGCTGAAATTTAAGCTTTAACATGTGAAAGAATAAGCTTGGGTACTGTGTGTTTTTTTTTTAAAGATCTTTATTGTTGAAGCTTGGTTTCCTAAATCCTCCCTCCTGATCTTGAAAAAGTAGATATCTACAGAATTATAACCTACTGTCATACCAGACATGTACTTCGTATACACAGCATAGCTGTCCTATTCACTGTCCTTTTTTTATGCTAAAGACTGATTTTGGCTTTTATTTCCATGACGTTGTTAGTATATGATGTAAGTGAGATATAAGATAAAAGGGAAGGTGAACATGTTCCTTGTAATGTCAGCATTGCGTATTGCCACACATTTTCTGTGAGCCAAGAACAGTGTATACTGCAAGTTTCTTCACCATCTCCCTGAGCACAGTACTGCTGCATCTCCTGTCTCACCAGTCTCACTGCAGCTTACTGAGAGCACTAAGTAACTCAGAATGGAGGGATCCCTTCAACAGATTTCTTTTAGGTTTATGCACATACCCTCCTCCCCCCAGCAGTCAGTAAGTCTAAAGCTCTGTTTTGTAAGATTACTGCTGCAAGAAAATCAAGTTGTTGTTATAGCCAAAAAAAGAGTCTCAGCAGCCTTTTCAAAGGAATCTTCAGTTTCTTGGGAGAATTGGGATTGTGCCTGGAAGGCCAGTCCTCCAGTAACTCATTTCCCTGCCCCTGCGGCAACACCAAGAACCATAAAGGGGGATGAGGGGAATGCTCTTTTGGATAATCTTTCTTTACTAAAAATTGGCAGGGAGAGTGAGGCAATGATGATGTGTGAGGTTATGTACCCTAAGGTGCAAAGGCTGCACCATCCAGTTGGGAGGGAAAGGTAAGTATTAGATGCACGGATGAAATGTAGGCCCTGTGGGGGAGGTGTTTTCGCAGTGAGAGTCATGTCCCAGTGGGTTCCTCCATGACCTCTAGCCCTGGTAGCTCTCCTGCCTTCCCTCCTATGGAGTCAGGCCCTATTTTCTTTTCTTGGATAAAAGAGTAAACAAATTCCTTGAGCTACCATATGTGTGGAGGTGAGGGGCCTAAGGTATGGATCTGGTCTCTGGGAAATATCTTTCAAGGAATGGGGTGGACCTGATAGGTTCTCAAAGATAATGATTTTGGTGATGGGAACCAGGGGCATTTAGTGGGTACATTTTAGGTCTAGTTGAGTTACATCAAGGAATAAGGAAGATCTAGTAAAGTTAGACCCACATGAGAATGACTCTCTGGAGCTGTTGTAACTTTGGCTATTAATTGTCAGTCCTTTGGGCCAATAGGTTAACTTATCAGTTCCATCTTGTTCTATAGAGGATCATAGTCCTAGGCTCATCCCTGAGTTGTGGACTGTCTGTGGGCAGGAACAGTGAAAATACATGAGCATTGAGGACAGGCTTCCTATCGCTGGTCCCTGGTTTAGGGAGCCTGGAGAAGGGCTGTGAATGCAAATTTGGAATTGGGTGCCTCTTACATTTATTAAATTGGTGAACAAGGGTTTGGGTGGAATTTTAGAGGTGTAAGATATCTAGTTGTTTTTGATACCAAGGGAAGAAAATCTTTTTGGCTTTGATTGTATTTTCTATTTTTCTCTTAGGCGAGACATAATTTGTCTGTATGTGCAGGAAAGTGGGGGTGACAGTCCGTGTAGGTTTCATTGTCTAGTTGTCCCCAGTCTTGAGAGCAGACACATATCCAGCAAGGCCAGGCAGATTTAAGGTGTAGGCATTTTTTTTAAATTAAATCTTTATTATTCAGATTATTACATTTGTTTCTCTTTTTTTCCCCTCCATAGTACCCCTCCACCCAGCTCCCACCCTTCCCTCTGCCCTTACCTCCCTCCCATTGATCTCATCCATAGGTGTATAATTTTTGTCCAGTCTCTCCCTGTACATCCCTCACCCCTTTTCCCCTGAGATTTATCAGTCCACCCCCTTTCTGTGCTCCTGATTCTATTATATTCACCAGTTTATTCTGTTGATCAAATTTTTAATTCACTTAATTTTTAGATTCACTTGTTGATAGATATGTATTTGTTATTCATAATTTTTTGGCTTTTACATTTTTCTTCTTCCTCTTCTAAAAGAGTACCTTTCAGCATTTCATATAATACTGGTTTGGAGTTGATGAACTCCTTTAGCTTTTTCTTATCTGTGAAGCTCTTTATCTGCCCTTCAATTCTGAATGATAGCTTTGCTGGATAGAGTATTCTGGGTTGTAGGTTCTTGCTATTCATCACGTTGAATATTTCTTGCCACTCCCATCTGGCCTGCATCGTTTCTGTTGAGAAATCAGCTGACAGTCGTATGGGGGCTCCCTTGTAGGTAATGAACTGTTTTTCTCTTGCTGCTTTTAATATTCTCTCTTTGTCTTTTGCTCTTGGTATTTTAATTATGATGTATCTTGGTGTGGTCCTCTTTAGATCCCTTTTATATGGGGTTCTGTGTGCTTCCTGGACTTGTAAGTCTATTTCTTTCACCAGATGTGGGAAGTTTTCAGTCATTATTTCTTTAAATAGGTTTTCAGTATCTTGCTCTCTCTCTTCTTCTGGCACCCCCACAATTCTGATGTTGGTACGCTTGAAGCTGTCCCAGAGGCTCCTTACATTATCTTCACATTTTTGGATTCTTTTCTCTTCTTGCTTTTCCAGTTGAGTGTTTTTTGCTTCTTTATATTTCAAATTTTTGACTTGATTCTTGCCTTTCTCTAGTCTGCCGTTAGGACTCTGTATAATATTTTTTTATTTCAGTCAGTGTATGTTTAATTTCTAGTTGGTCCTTTTTCATCTCTAGTTGGACCTTTTCCATCTCTAGTTGGATCTTTTGCATCTCTAGTTGGTCCTCTTTCATCTCCTCTTGGCTCTCGCTAACTTTATCCAACTTCTCTAGCATATTCTTGAAAAACCTTATAAGCGTGGTTTTGAACTCTATATCCAGTCATTTTTTTTTCCCTCCATTTCTTTTGTTTGTGATCCCTTCCCTTGTCTCGGCATTTTCACTATGCTCGGGAAACTTCTGTGTTGAATTCAGCCTTATGATACCAGACTTGCAAAACCGAAGAAGCCTCTGTTGAGCTTGGGATGGGTGGAGTCTCAGGGCTTAAGGGACCACCTTGCCTTCCAGTTGGCTCCGCCCTCCACGGCCCCTGAGTCTCACGTGACTGGGTAATTGCTAGAGCAGTCCTTGTGCTCGCACGCGTCCGCAGTGCCTCTAACTGCTGCCTTTCCAGTTCCCCTGCGCACCAGGACCACAGGAGTCTAGGTCTCCAGGGTTTCACCCGAAACAGGGGCTTAGTGGAGTCAGAAGTGGCACAGTTGGGAGGGTCTGTCTCCCCCCCACTCACAAAAGCCAGTGGCACAATCAGCAACCTGTCCTCCGCGCAGTGCCGTGCGCACCACGAGACCTCTGATCTTTTGCGACTCCCCTAAATTTCCGTTCACCTCTCCCTTTTCACAGTCCAAACTCCCCCCGTATGAGTTTCGGCTGGATTTGGGGTTTAGTGTTGTAGGATAAGGGGTTCAATGCCATTGGGAGTCTCCATTTCCCTCCCACCAGAGAAAGCCAGCCAGGTACTCCGGCACCCACTCTCTCTGCGCGCGAGTCTCTGTACCTCAGCTTTTTGCAGCTCCTCTGGGTTTCTGTGAGCCCCTCTCTTTCCTTCTAGCTGTAGAACTTCCACTCAGCCAGCTTTCCTGTGGTTCTGTCTTTTAGTTGTAGTTTTGAAATTGTTGTGTGAGGCAGCAGTGTAGGTGTTTACCTATGCCGCCATCTTGGATTCCCCCTTAAGGTATAGGTATTTAAGGAAGGAGTATTATCCCTTAGGTGTAGAGCAAGGAGGAGAATAATTATTTGGACTTACCTGGTTTGGCAACCTATTTAAAGAAGAGTTTGAAATCTCTGGTTGGCTTGCAGGAGTATCCTGGATGCTGAATGGATGTCTAGTCTTTTAGCATGTAAGGTTTGACTCTGGTGTGATGTATCCAGCTTGCAATCTCAGGTACCTTGATGGCTGTAAGGGTGGGTAACAGTGAAGGGAAGGACCCCTTCCAAAATGGAGTTAACTGATCTTGAGGGGATTTGTCTTTCCAGGTGTTTTTTTTTTTTTTTAATATATTTTTATTGATTTCTTACAGAGAGAAAGGGAGAGGGATAGAGAGTTAGAAACATTGATGACAGAGAGAGAGACATCGATCAGCCGCCTCCTGCACGCCCCCTACTGGGGATGTGCCCGAAACCAGGATACATGCCCTTGACCGGAATCAAACCCGGGACCTTTCAGTCCGGAGGCCGACGCTCTATCCACTGAGCCAAACTGGTTTCGGCTTTCCAGGTTTTTATAAGTACTTGTGTTCTTGGTAAGAAGGCTTTCCTTCCTAAGTCATCCACCTTAGAGGCAAGGAGTCTCTCTTTTCCATATTCTCAGATGGCCTTTTGAACTTGACCATAGGAGATTATATATTCCTTTGAGATAAGGCGTCCGAATGACATTTCATGAGGGCTTACTTTTAGGGAGGGTTCTGGGATAATTTATACCTGAAGAAGAGCTATGGGGAGGGTCTTCTACCAGGATTTTCAACACATGGGATAGCCATTTCCTGGTGGACTTTAAAGTGAGATTAATCCTTTGATGATGGACTTTAAAGTAAGATTAGTCCTTTCTGTTTTTCCTGATGCTTGGGGCATCCAGGTGAAGTGGAGGTGATATTAAATTTCTAGGGAAATAGCTAGTTGTTGGGTGACCTGGACTACAAAAAGGATGGCCCATTATTTAATGCTTGGGGTAGGCCGAGTCTGGAGATTAGTTCCTTAAGTAATGCTGAATGGCATCTTTTATGATCTTGTCTTTTTCTTCCTTATTTAGGGATTGAACAAGGATTACAGTAATGTCTCTCCAGGTCAGATCAAAGCTTTGAGTCTTCTGGGAATTTTCCTAAGTCCTGTTGGATTTGGTGTGCAAGTCTTTCATAGAGAAAGGGCGTGTCAGTTCCACTGCCTCTTGTAAAGGACCAGTTAAAGTACCTTGAAAAGGCCCCAGACATGGGGGAAGAGGGACTGGAGCCCGACAGGTAGTTCTTTCTTCATTCTTTGAGGTCACAGGAGAGCAAGGAAAAGGAGAGGTGTTACCTGGGGGAGGTAAGGGAAGCAGGGGCTATGAGTACAGTATAGCAATTCTGGAGGGATCTAGTTTAAGGTAATGTATAGCCTGGCGTCATCCCTGAGAACTATAAAGGCTTGGATGTATGGGACTTTTGTCCATTTCCCTTGGAATTGCAAAACAGGTCTAGCTGTAAAATAGTATTAAAACTAATAGTGTCATTGACTGGCCAAACATCTCTCTCTCTCTTTTTTTTTTTTTTAATATATTTTATTGATTTTTTACAGAGAGGAAGGGAGAGGGATAGAAAGTCAGAAACATTGATGAGAGAGAGACATCGATCAGCCGCCTCCTGCACACCCCCTACTGGAGATGTGCCCGCAAGCAAGGTACATGCCCCTGATCAGAATGGAACCTGGGACCCTTCAGTACGCAGGCCGACGCTCTATCCACTGAGCCAAACCAGTCTCGGCCCAAACATCTCTTGTCGCCCAACTTGTATTGGGACCAGGGGGTGTTGTAAAAGAATATTAGCCCTTTATTTTTTTTTAAGGACTTGGGGTTAAATTTCCCCTAGTTGGTATGTATTTCAGAGGGGTATCTTGAGGCACTATGGATTGGTTCCCCATCTTCAGAGCGACAGGTACACTCTGAACCAAGAGATAGAGGCATCCCTGCTAATATCTGGGCTATATTGAGCTGCCCTGTGGTCTGAGAACCATAATAGGGCAGGTTACCCTGCTGTCTGGGTGCCTCCCAGGGGAGAGTGCTCCTGGTCGAAGCCAGGCATCCTTGCTTCTTGGCCTCCAACCTTAACTAGTCTTACCGGAGGTCGGAGGTCCAACCCTCCCCTGCCCTCCCCCCCCATCACATCTATCCACCCAAGGGGTGCCTAGTACCATCGTCACCTTGGGTGGAAAATTCCTTTTGTAACTCTGGTCTCCAATAGTGGGGCTAGTGACCTGTTGCCTTGTCTCTCATGTTCCCAAGATCTCTGGTCCTTGTGGAGGCCTTGGAGAGAGAGAGAGAGAGAGCAGCTACCTCTTGAAGGGAAGTGAGAGTCCCTATTAAATTATTCCTGAGGCTCTTATAGAAGTTGGAAATAAAGAGAAGGTCGTTAGAAGAGTGTAGAAGGAATTGAGGGTGGTCCTATTCCCCTGTTTCAGGGACCTTAAAGAGTATGCAGAAAGCTGTTTTAAAAGACCAGGATCTTGCTTGGGAGGTGTGGCTCAGTGGCTGAGCATGGACCTATGAACCAGGAAGTCATGGTTTGATTCCCGGTCAGGGCACATACTCAGGCTGTGAGCTCTATTCTCAGTGTGGGGCATGCAGGAGGCAGCCGATCAATGGTTCTCTCTCATCATTGATGTAAGTTCTCCTATTAATTTCAGTTTTAATTTATTGGTAAGAACTGTAGAGTCTAAGCAAAATTTCCAGGGATATTTTGTAGTGGGTGAAAGTGTGCTGTTGTATGTTGAGCTCCAAGGAGGCGTTACCCCGTCTCTGCTTCTCTCCTCAGCTGTGTAATATAGCCGCAAATGCTTGGAGTGCTAGGTAACCAGCCTCTATGTGTACATCAGCAGACAAATCAGTTATTTAGTTACAGTTGAGTTGGAATTCCCTGTGGAATTCTTGTACATCATGGGGATGCCTGCTGAGACTGCCACATAGTTTCTTAGTCACCTAAGAATACTGAGATGCGAACTGGAGGGAGGATGTGCCCCTTATCTTTGGGACAGAACAAGTTCAGGCTCTTATTTTTCCAGCAAAAGGTTTAGTTCAGACTGCCAGAAGGTAATTAACAAACTGCCAATATTTACTATTTACCTGGCTGCAGGTTCTGAGAAGAGAGACCAAGAGCATAGAGGTAGGAGTGAGTTAGAAAGGATGACTTAACCACACCAAGTGAGTAGGACAATTCGAGTCATTGTACTAAGATGTAAACAGTGAAAGCAGACCTCAGTACTTGAGTTCTGGCTATGAAAAGAATTCAAAGCCAAGATTCGAACTCACGAGAGAAGGCTTATTCAGCAAGCAAAGCAAAAGTACACTTGAAAGGAAGTTTTGAGTGGGAGGCTTGAAAAGCTGCCTTTGAGTGTGGGCTGGGGGTCCTTTTAACCCTTTGTTGGGGGGGGTCCCCTGCTTTCTTCTTTGAGCTGACCTAAACAGCAAACTTTAAGGAGCCAAAGTAGAATCCCCTGTTGGCAAGGGGAGCAGAAAAGAGAAACATGTTACACATGTTGTTGTTGTTAATCTTTACCTGAGGATATTTTTTCCATTGATATTTTAGAGAGAGTGGAAGGGAAGCAGAGGAGTCGGGTGGGGGGTGGTGGTGAGAGAAACATGGATGTGAGAGAGAGATATCAATTTTTTATCATCTGCATGTGCCCCAACTGGGGCCAGGGAATGAACCTGTAACCCAGGTACATACCTTTGACTGGGAATCGAACCTGAGACCCTTTGGTGCATGGTCCAAAGTTCTAACCATTAAGCAATGCCAGCCATGGCTAAATTTAAACTTAAAAGACAGTAAAATGGGACACAGCCCTTATTTAGATCCCAGAGTGAAGAAACAAAACAAAACATAGTAGATAGAAATTTCAGGAGTAATTGCAAAAATCGTCAGAAATGCTCAGTGAAAATCAGTTTGTTCAACATCGCAGGACTGAAACACCCTCAGTTCATTCAGGAAACAGTGGCACTTCTTAGGGATGCAGTTGGTCAAGGACACCAAATGGCTTTCCAGAACAAGCTTTTAAGCTTTCCTTCTAGGCCCCAGGGCCCAGGGCCCAGGATAAGTTTGTGAAGATTCAAGCAGCCCTGCAAGGCCCGTCAATAGCATCTTCCAAGGTCTGGCCTTTTCTTCCTGGACCCAAGGTCAAACACACAAACTCTCCTGTCAGGTTAACCTTTTATGTTTTGAAATATGGAAGCATATTTTAAATACTCTTATGGCATTTATTTATTAAAACACTAGTGGCCTGGTGCATGAAATTAGTGGAATGGAGGGGAGGGAGTTTCCCTTAGCCCAGCCTGTACCCTCTCCAATTGTGGATCCCTGTAGGATCAGGCCTAAACTGGCAGTCGGACATTCCTCTTGCAATCTGGAACCTGGCTCCTAACCGGTTACCTACCTGTCTGCCTGATTGCCCTTAACTGCCCTCCTCTGCTGGCCAGATCTCGCCTCCAACTTCCCTCCCCTTCCGGTCTGGTTACCTCCAACTGCCCTCCCCTGCTAGCCTGATCTGGCCACCAACTGCCCTTGGTTGCTGTGGCGACCCAGTACTTACTGCAGGACTGACTTCCTGTATTTGGTCGAGCCTATGGTCATTATGGTCACTGCCTTTTTATATATATAGACTAGAGGCCCGATGCATGAAATTTGTGTGTGTGTTCCTCAGCCATCCTGCATCCTCTCCAATCTGGGATCCCTCTCTCAAACCAGGACTGCTGGCTCCCAACCGCTCTGCCTGCCTGCCTGATCACTTCCTAACTGCTTCTGCCTGCCAGCCTGATCATCCCCTAAACATTCCCCTGCCAGCCTGATCGACACCTAACTGCTCCCCTGCCAGCCCGATTGCCCCTAACTGCCCTCTTCTGCCAGCCTGGTTACACCTAACTGTCCTCTTCTGCCAGCCTGGTTTCCCCTAACTACCCTCCCTGCAGGCCTGATTGCCCCCAACTGTCCTCCCCTGCTGGCCTGATTGCCCACAACTGCCCTCCCTTGCAGGCCTGGTCCCCCCCAACTGTCCTCCCCTGCAGACCTAGTCCCTCCCAACTGTCCTCCCCTGCAGGCCTGGTCATCTCCAGTTGTCCTCCCTGCTGGCCTGATTGCCCACAACTGCCCTCCCTTGCAGGCCTGGTCCCCCACAACTGCTCTCCCTTGCAGGCCTGGTCCTCCCCAACTGCCCTCCCCTGCTGGCCATCTTGTGGCAGCCATCTTGTGTCCATATGGGGGTGGCCATCTTTGACCATGTAGAGGCAGCCATCTTGTGTTGGAGTGATGGTCAATTTGCATATTACTCTTTTATTAGATAGGATTCTCTGTTAAGCTGTAGTGCCTGGCTGTAGTTCTATCTTGGTTTTGTTCAAACCAGCTGACCCTGCTCCATGAGCCCACCCATCCCACCCCACATTGTGCCAAAGTTTACGCATATATTTTGAAGTTAAGTATGTATTATAGCCCTATTAACACATTACGCACCAATAATTTTATTGCTAGCTTTACCCAGTGGCCAGATAAGTTTCTATTGAATGAGTACAAAAAATGTTTTACAAAGTTTCTTACTTTAAAAAGATATTAGCTTGTAAGAACATGTAATAAATAACTTCAAAATGCAATAGGTATTTAATTTTAAGGCATGCCTTTAACATTTATGTAAAACACTGTGTAATATGAAAACATGAAAATGCTTGTGATCTGCCCACAATGAGTTAATTATAAAGCTCTCTTAAATTCGTGAAAGTGGGTGACTCTTAGACTTCTCATATCCTTTATGCTTTCAGCTTGGCCGTAAGTCTTTCATTAGCTCAAGATAAATTCTAACTAGGTATCTTTTTATTTATTTTTATTTTTTAGCTGATGCTTAGTGGGAATTTTCTACTAAGCCTCCTCTACAGCTTAACCCTTCCTGGGACTGGATAATAGCAATATGATCCGACTTTCTGATTTAATGCAGGACCTCAAGTCAGTCTTTACAGTTTTAACCATTTCTTAAGAGGTAGAACTGGGATTGGGAGCCAGGACAGGGTTGTATAAATATCAGTTTCCTTCCATTTGTGGAATCATATGGAATGTGTAATACCTAGATGTGACCACAAAGTGGTGCCAATAATCAACATATAACTGCCTCAATCTTCCTGATAGGAACCAAACAAAAAAAGCCAGTTGGATGAGGATTTGGGGAGATTGCTGGGGAATCTAGACCTGACAAGTATGGTGTGGATAGAATTTTTTTTATCCTACCTCAAGGATATATTCTACTGATTTTAGAGACAGAGAAAGAGAAGGAAAGAGAGAGAAATAGAGTGAAACATCGATGTGAGAGAAGCATTAATTGCTGCCTTCTCATATGCGCCCCAACTGGGAATCGGACTGAAATCCAGGCATGTGCCCAACTGGAAATCAAACCTGCAACCCTTTGGTGCATAAGAAGATGCTCCAACTAACTGAGCCACACTGGCCATGCATTAGAATTTGCATTATGATCTTGGTGTAACCTGAATCCATAGCCATGATTGATGTGACTGGTTTTTAAAACATTTTATCTTAAAGATATTTTTCTTCTGACTTATTTTTTTATTTTACATGAATAACTTTGAGCTTAAAAGGACTGATGGCTCCATTCATTATGTAAATCTTAAAGAATATCTTCCAACGCTCTCCAAGACTTAATCCTTTGGGAAGACTGTTTCATTGTCCTTTCCTTTGAGCCTAGGAGTACAGTGAGTCTTGTTCAGAGGGTTTGGCTGTGTACACACATAATTCTAGAAGGGGAAGACTCAGCATTTTCAGTTGCTAAGAGGAGTCAAGCTAAGTAGGATAAATGTTGAAAAAAGTCTTTTGGATTTGGAAATTTAGAGGTCTCTGTGGCCTGAGCAGGGATGGGAGGACATTATATGAGAACAATAATAGCTAACATTATTGAATGTTTACTACTTTGCAGTGCTTCATGTAATGTGGGTTTGTTGGTTTAAACCTCACAACCCCTCAGGAGACAGAACCTAAGCTCAAAAAGCTGAAGTATTTGGGGCCTGAAGTTAGTGTGGGTCAGGTGGAAGCAGCCTGTCAGCTTGGTCAGGTGCAGTGGACTCAGAAGAGCCTGGCCTTAGCAACTAGCTCCTCCTGTTGCTCCATGGAGGCCTGCTGCATGCTTTCAACTGCTTCCTTGAAATGCTGCTGGAGGCCATGCCCCTAGACCCACTCTCTCAGGTGCTCTGTCTCCATTTTATTGTTTGGGTATTTCATATAGTTTGCATTTCTGTAGAGGACTGGAGATGTCTAGAAATGTCTTCCTTTGTGTTGGGATTGTCCCCTATGGGTCCATCATTTGGATCTTGGTTTGCCCTGGGTGAGGATTCAGCACCTTTAGGTGGCACTTACATAAAGGCCAAATTACCTTGTAGAGGTTGATTTAAAAACACACACACAAAACACAAACCAGTATGGTGACTATAATTAAATTAGTAACACTGTATTGCATATTTGAAAGTTGCTAAGAGAATAAATTTTAAATATTCTCATCCTAAGAAAAACAATTTATAATTATGTGTGGTGGCAGATGTTTATTATTAGACTTACTATGGGGATCACTTTGCAATATACACAAGTATCAAATCGTTACGTTGTATACCTGAAACTAATATAGTGTTATATGTCAATTATATGCCAATTATATCCCAATTTAAAAACAAACAAACAAAAATAACCAACATCACTTGATTTCTAAAAATCTGAATTTAGTAAAAGTTTAATATGGACTTAATATAATCAGTTTCTGGGACTTAATTTCTTTCTCAAGTAATAAAACTATGTCTTTTTAAAATTTTCTTTGTGTATTGTGTGTGTGTTTTTTTAATTTATTTTATTTTATTCTTTATTGTTTGAAGTATTACATATGTCTCCTTTTTCCCCCATTGACCTCTCCCTGGCCACTCCCACCTGCATATGGGGGGGACCGGGGTTGTAAGAGATCAACCAAAAAGTTGGTGTTGTTTTTTAAAAAAACATATTTTTATTCACTTCAGAAAGGAAGGGGGAGAGAGAGAGTGATATAGAAACATCAGTGGTGAGAGAGAATCATTGTCGGCTGCTTCTTGCATGCCACCACTAGGGATCGAGCCCACAACCTGGGCTTGTGCCCTTGACTGCAATTGGACCCGGGACCCTTCAGTCTGCTCTATCTACTGAGCCAAACCAGCTAGGGTAAAAAAATCTGTGTTTTGAAGAGAGGCAAAAATTATTGCCTTAAAGAATTTTCTTAGGGTGCATCTTGCATTCTTTTAAATGATAAAGCTAAGTAAGACACAAATGAAGACTAATTTAGCTTTGTGCTCTGCACACACCTCTCATTCTCAGCTCCAGTGCATAATTGTCTGCATCAGTCTTAATTTACTCTGTGAGATCTGGACTCCTAACTGAGGCTATTTCATCTACTTAGATGTGCCAATTAAGTCCACCCAGAAAGACCATAAAAAGGCAGATAAGAAAAGTAAAACACCGAGTATCTCAATTTAGCAAATTAGAGTAATCTGTAAGGGATTCTGAGCTGTCTGAAATAGAGAGCCCAGTGCACTGCAGAAATGCAAACTATATTAAATACCCAGCTTGGTGCCTTGAATATATTTTTAAAAATCAAATTGTACTTATTGTGCTTCTGTTGTAGAATTTCTTTCATGGATATTGCAGTCAGTGGAGAATGATTCTCAGATTGAAATTTTAATCTATATTAAGAGTGATTTAACTGTATTATTGTGACTTCCTCACAATCCATGTAGATCCAAACTGCTCTGGCTTTGGTGGCCTTGCAATGTAAAAATGAAGACAGAGCAGTTAGGTAAAATTTGTGACTTCGTTTCAGGGAGAGCATGTTCATTTTGTTAATGTATGATCTCAAGTTACTAATAATTTCACAGTTCCTATTAATAGGAATATTTTCCATTTTTTGTGGGTTGTATAGGTAGTTGAGTATATTGGATTGTCTAATATTAAATGTGTCTTATGCATCTGTTCAAACCAGATTATCTGTAGTCAAAAGAACTAAACTGATTTTACTGCTCCTTGGACAGATGGCAGTGAAAAGTGAGTTTGGACTTACTATGCACAGTATTGAGGTCGGGAAGAAATCACATTATTGCACGAAAATGAAAGCCATCTTTCTCCTCTTTAAATTTTGACATTTTTTGAGACAAATTTGAATTGAGGTTTAGTAGCATTTGATTTACTCTTGTATAGTTGTTTGCATTGTGTAGCAATTAAAGAAATGATTATTACTCTTTGCTTGGTACTAGGAGAAAATAGGTGGTTTTGGAGATTTTTGAAAAATACTTTTTGAGAGGCAAGGTTAGGTAAGAATAAGGAGTGCATACTCTGCAGCCCGATGATCTGGGTTTGGATCTTCACATTGCTGATCTTGGGCATGCTACTATGGTGTGTATTGTATGTATGTATGTATGTATAATTTTTTAAAAAATTAATTCTCAACCAAGGATATTTTTCCATTGATTTTTAGAGAAAGTGGAAGAGAGAGGGAAAGACAGAGAGAAATATCTATGTGAGAGGAATACATGGTTGCCTCTTGCACATGCCCTGATGAGGGTCTGGACCAGGGAGGAACTTGCAACTGAGGTATGTGTCCTTGAATGACTTATTCAAGGACATTGGGGCCCTTCAGTCCACTGAACCAAATTGCCTAGGGTTGTATGTATAGTTTCAAAACATAGCTTGACTAGAGCTAGCTGACATTACTTAGGGAAGTGATATTTGGTATAGAGGTTAGAAATCACAGGCCATGAAATCAGAATGCCAAAGTTTCATCTGGTAGCTCTGAGATTTTGTGGATATCCTCATCCATACATGTGAATCACAGCAGCACCTTTTTCAAGGGCATTAGGAGGATTACAAATGATAATATGTCCAAGATACTTGGCATATGTCAGGCATTCAGTAAATATTAGCTGTTTTTGTTATTTGCATGCCCACTAGGTAAAACATTACTACAAAGATCCCAGTAAGAGGGTCCATGAGAATCATAAATATTGATATATACAAAAAGGTGACTTCTCTTTAAAGTAAAAGACCGTTTCACAATTGGTATTAATATGCTTAGCCAAATCATAAGCTGTAACAAACTTAGTTTTGTAGATTTTAGGCTTTTCTTGCCTTTCATACATTTTTTATTGGTATGATTAACACTCCACTTAGTGATAAATTATCACTTAGTGACAAATGTAAGTACATTTTTACTAGTTTGGGGAAAAATAAAAAATGATATTTCCTCTGAACACACTGGGGGGCACTAGACATCTGCCCAGGGAGTATTCTTCAAACTTCATTGGGTCTAAGTGTGGTTATGTCAAGATTACACTTTGGTATCTCACAGATCTCTTTGTTCTAAGGTTAGTGTCCTTCTGTTGTGCCATGTAAGACTGGATTTACACACTCTTGATGTCCTAGTTGTGCAGGATGTTCTATCCAGGGTGGACTACAGTGATCTTGATCTTGGCTGTCAGTAAGGATAGGCTAGCAGGATGGCCTTTAGTCTGGGGGCTGCACTTACCCAAGATTGCTATATGTGTTTTATTATTTATTCTTCTTTAACCTACAGTTAACTGAAATTTCTCAATTTTACCTTTTTGTGTGTGTAATCTGCCAATAATTATAAAAGCATCTGACATGTATGCTGTAAAAAAACAACATGCAGTTTTAATCCAAAGGGTATAATACGTATATAATCTCATTTAATTCTATAAAAACCTAATATTTGTTCACTTTGTGGTCAAGGAGACAAATGCAGTAATTGTTAAATGATGTGTGTTTTTTTTTAATATATTTTATTGATTTTTTTATAGGGAGGAAGGGAGAGAGAGAGAGAGTTAGAAACATCAATGAGAGAGAAACATCGATCAGCTGCCTCCTGCACGCCCCCCACCGGGGATGTGCTCACAACCAAGGTACATGCCCTTGACCGGAATCGAACCTGGGACCCTTCAGTCCGCAGGCCAACGCTCTATCCACTGAGCCACACTGGTTTCGGCTTAAATGATGTTTTTAAAGTTCAGACCTCTCCTTACCTGTTGCAGATCTATAATGCAGCTCTCTGCCTATATTTAGTTCTCATTGGATGTTTTAAATCTTTTTTTTACTGGTTTTCCTTTGATGGTTGCTATTGGGGTAGGAGGGCGGTAGGAGTTAGGAACCCCACCCCCCACTCCAAAGTGAATAATACACTCATTTTATTTGCTTATAGCTGTGACTGTTATATGTCTAGATTAAAGAAAAAGATGAAGGTGGGGACATAAAAAGCATTTTCTTTCTGCTAATGTAAATATACTTTAGGGGTAGTTAACATCTTTCCTCCTCTATTAGAAGACAAAGTCTTTCATAAAAAATTTAATCTTTTGCCCAGTTGTTCCACCTGGCCTAGGGAAGCTTGGGCTTTACCTTGGGACTTCTGATTCTTCCCATCAGCTTCTCTGCAGAACCTAGCTGCAAAGTGAATCCCCTGGGAGACCCAAAAAACAGAACTCAGAACTTGAAGATGACTTACAACATTTTTATATTCAATATAAAATTTTTGGTTATAAAATTCTAAATTAGAATTTCTCTGACCTTGCAGTTGCTGTTTACCCTGGCTGATTCTTTATAGAGGACCTTATCCCTGTTATCCAGTGGATATAGCCAGGAATAGTTCCTTAAGTCACATGTGTGAGAGTAGGAAATGCAGCAGGAGGGAGGCTATAAATGAGATGGAACTGGAAGTTTCTTGAACCCATTTCTGAGTGACCCACTTAGGTCATTTTCCAACCCTGATATTTTCCTTATTTCTAGCCCAATTCTAAACCCCATGAATTCATTAATTCATTCAGCATTTATTGAGTGTCTATGGTGCAGTGGGCATTTATACTAATCTCTGGGGATTTAAAAATGACTAAGACAGTCTCTATTCTCAAGTGGCTCCCAGCCTTAAGGGGAGACAGATATGGATTTCAAAAGATGCTAGCAGAGACTCCAGGTATGCCTAAGGTACTAAGGGGTTGAGAAAGTACCTGGAGGACATGATGGCTAACTAGCTGGTGAGGGAAGGCTTCCTTCTCTGGAGGTACTAGTTGGGCAGAGATCTAAAGGGTCCACAGATGTGTGATGTGTGTTGGAGCGGGGGAGATTGGGGATAGTGCAGGAATGCAGATGCACAGATATGAGGAGGCCACAAGGGATGACATTCTGCCACCTCTCTCTGTTTTTCCGCTTGTGTGTATGGAACACTCTTGACACGCTGGAAATTTCTTTTTTGGAAGTAAATTAACTTAAGTGGTGGCAACTAACTCTCCAGTGTATTGTTAGGGTTTCATTGACAAGTTACAATTGGAGAAAGTATTGTTCCTGGTACAGATCAACTGGTCCTGCGGTGCCCTTCATTGCTAGTAGTATGGCTCTGGGTCCGAGCTGCTACTGATAGATGGTTATAGTGGTATCAGCCCCAGGTCTTATGGCCTGGGCCAGGTTCTTTTTCCTGCATGAGTGTGGGGGAACCAGGGAGTGTTTTCTCGGCTTGCATCTGCTTGGAATTGAAGTTTATGTTTATTGCTAAGTTCTCTTCTAAGTGACTGCCAGTGGAGTCAATAGCAGGCTGACTGTAGTCGTTGTGTGAGGAGCTAGAGACACTGCCAGAAACACCAGGCCCACTTTGTTTTATGCAGCTGCAGCTGTGACTATTACATGTGTGCATTTTTTTAAATGAGAGGATAAAAAACAAGAAATAGTTATTTTCCAAAAATATAAATATTGGACTACTTCATAACAGAATTTAGACATTTTGGAGCCATTTCTAATTTTTAAGATTTCAGATGACTTGGCCCTGGATCTTATTTTTTTGCCATCAACTAATTTTAAGTCCTTCTGTGTTATATAAAAGTCATTTTGTTATATAAAAGATGGACCTACTTCACAACGGTTCACTGTAACAGTCTGTTACAGAATTTTTAAAGTGAGGTATTCCAGCAGGTACCCTCTGATGGCTACTGTTTTTATTCATGCTGATCATGTTACTTTAGTATCCTTTTGATAAACCAGTTTTAGTTTTAGTTTAAATGGACTTGTTCAGGAGTTCTGTCAAATTTGGTTGTGCTTTGCAGTATCATGTGCAATTGTATTGGATACATATTCCCTTTGCTCCCCTCTGTGGGCATAGTAATGGCTCCTGCCTCAGGGTTATGGAGGGTTTCACACATATGGTAGCATTATATGTAATGGTAGATGAATTCATTTAGCATTTATTTTATTTTAGGCTAATGCTCATAAGTGCTTTACATGTGACACCTCATTTAATTCTCGCCCAAACCCAGGGGAGTGGACGCTGTTGTTCTCCCCCATCTCACAGTTGAGGAAACTTAGATGTTAAATTAATTTACTTGCTTTGGTTTAAGGAGCTAACAAACAGCAGTCAGGATGTGTTTCTGGATCACCTCAGACCAGGACTCTATGTTTGGGCCTGTGCTTACTTCATATCTAACCCAGTGTGTTCACAGCACAGAATCCCCTTGACATCTGCTGGCCAGACAGAACCCTCAGCCTTCCAGGCTGCGAGAAGCGGGATAAGCACACGAAAAAGAGCATGAGACCCTTGAGGGCAGTGAGGATGGGAACAGCGCCTGTTTCTCTGAGGATTCAGATGATTCTGGCTCTTCTCCACATCCACAGTGTGCCTTGTACTTATTGTCAACCTGCTCTTGACGCTGCCCTGCTCTTGACGCTGCCCTGCATGTCACTAGGGGGGCTAGTGACATGGGCAGGTCTGTTTTGGCTACAAGCCATCTAGGAATTGCTACTTTGTATAACAGAGAATCTCTTAGCTTGAGCCACATGGGCATGTGGTTTTTTAACTGATATTTTCTGTCTCTAATAATGTGTATATGATTCTACTGGGTAATTTGTCTTCACAATGATACAAATATTTATAGGTAATAATGATTTTTCTCTCCCACCTTCAGTCATCCTTTAGCCAAGCTGAATAAATGTTTGTTTCTTTTCATCTTTCTTTATGAAGCGGATGATACTGGGATGCAATCATTTCTCTAGTGGCTTCTGTGGTTTCCGAGGTGCTGTATGTTCTGTGCTGACATTATGCCTGCATTTTAAAAGGGAGACAGGGAAGGAAGAGGAAGCTGATACCCTGTTGGTACAGAGTGATGTGGTGGGAAATTTAACAGCCACAAAGATGTATGGGCTGAGTCTAAGGACATGGCGATCATCTGTCAGTGAATTTCTTGTATATAAAGTATTTAATGACCTGTTGTGCCAAATTTAAAAAAAACAGTAACTTCTGGTGTTTTTCTTTTTTTTCTTATAAGATTATTTGTGAGTATTTGCCAATGAAGTACTTTTTAAGTACCATGATAGTTTTTGTGATATTTCCACACATTTTATATTATCCACAAATTTTCTAAGTACAGTATCCTTTGTTTTGAGCTCAGATAGTAAGAGTTTGGATATATCTCATTTGAATTTGCTTGCTTGCTAAATTTCAGGTAGTGAGTAGCAAGAATTCATATATGTATGTCAAGAAAAGGTATGAATATGTAAGTTCCACTAGTAAAGGACACCTATATACCAGGGTTTTTCAGCCTTGGCACTATTGACCTTTGAGACCAGATAACATTTTGTTGTAGAGGACTGTCCTGTACATTGTAGGATACTTAGAATCCTGGCCTCAGTCTATGCTAGTAGTTGTAGAAACCAAATATGTCTCCAGGCATTGTCAAATCCCCCTGTGACAAGGGGGCAATGGAGGATGGTCATTTGAGAACCACTGCTGTATGCCATTGCATGTAACTAAGTTTATAGATGAAGTGAAACTCAGAATAGCAGATACTATTATATAGCTCACCGCATCACTCTTCATTTAATCAGTTGCCTGGAAATTAAGGAAGAAAAATACAAATAAAAGGGAGGAAGAGATTGTCTTTAGAAGTTAAACACAAAAAGGTGATTAATTTTTTACATAAAAAGACTATTACATACTAAATCTTCAGTAACAGCTATTTCCTTAGACCTGGCCATATACTGCCTCTTCTACTTGCTGTTCTCTGGAAATTACCAACAAGGCTGATTTATAGGTTGTCTTAGTACCCTGAGAAACAGTTTCAGGTCACCAGCCAGTCTTCCTTAGTGGGTTCAGTTAAACTTCAGCTAACCCTTCCTTTTGCTACTTTGAAGAGTTGACATTTTCATAAAGGCAAGAATTTATCCAGGATGGTGGTTTAAGCAATTCCCTGGATGGGTCACCTGTTGCTCTGTTTGGCTTCCATGCTGGTTTGGTAATTGATACCAGAGAATCCACCTTGTGCAATATCATTCTAACATTTCCTCCTTTACCTTCCCTTAGATGTACAATGTTTTTCTTCATGAGAGGCAGATAAATGCCTTCTTACATATGTTGCTGTGAGCTTTTTATTGGGAAGGCATTTATCTGTATCAGTCTTTTATTTCCACCATTTTGTGAAATTCAAAATGTCACTTGCAAGCCTACTGAAAAGTCATCCTTTTATAAATGGAAGTGAATAAAGTGTGAGGCTATTGAGTTTTTTTTTTTTGTGGGTTTTTTTTTTTTAACTTGTGACACCAATATCCACTGTAGTTAGTTATATGAATACAGAATTAGTCTGGCTAATTGGCTACAACTTCCCAACAACCTTGGCATATTGCTGAGATTTTAGATCTTATACATTTTGTTCTTTTATGTATATACTAGAGGCCTGGTGCATGAAATTGGTGCACGGGAGTGCCCTCTCATAGTCCGGGACCCTTGGACATCCCTCTCACAATCCAGGATCCTTACCACCTACCTGCTGGCTCCTTACCATTTAGCTTGCTGCTCCTTAGCAACAGTATGCTTACTGCTCGGCTTGCTGCTCCTTAGCACTGCTGTGGAGGCGGGAGAGGCTCCTGTCACTGCTGCTGCGCTTGCCAGCCATGAACCTGGTTTCTGGCAGAGCAGCACTTCCCCTGTGGGAGCACACTGATCACCAGAAGGGCAGCTCCAGCGTTGAGCGTCTGCCCCCGGGTGGTCAGTGTGCATCATAGCAACCAGTTGTTCTGGTCATTCCCCCATAATGGTTGCTTAGGCTTTTATTATATATACTAGTGGCCCAGTGCACGAAATTCATGCATGGGGAGGGGAATTCCCTCAGCCCAGCCTGCACCCTCTAATCGGGGACCCGTTGGAGAATGTCTGACTGCCAGTTTAGGCCCGATCCCACAGGGACACTTGGACATTCCTCTTGCAGTCTGGGACTCCTGGCTCCTAACTGCTCGCCTGCCTGCCTGCCTCATCGCCCCTGACTATCTCTGCCTGCCTAATTGCCCCTAAGTGCCCTCCCCTGCCAGCCTGATCATCCCCCCCAACTGCCCTCCCCTGCTGTCTTGATCTCACCCCCAACTTCCTTAAAAGCCCTCCTCAGCCCCAGTTTAGGTTCTGCCTTCACAGTTCACCCAGATTAAATTCTAATTGGTCAGTTTCTATGCCAATCAGCATCAAAAGCTCCTTCTCTTAAGCAGCCATTGGCTCCTCACACTTTACCCAGATTTGGTTCTGATTGGTTGGTTTCTATGCTAGTCAGCTTCAAAAGCTCCACCTCCTAGACAGCCATTGGCACCTCACAGTTCACTCAGATTTGGTTCTGATTGATTGGTTTCTATGCTAGTCAGTGTCTCCGGGCTTATCTCCGTGCCCGATCAGAGAGGCAGGGCTGATCAGAAGACCCTGCGGAAGCCTGGAGAGAAAGAGAAGTATACCAGGCCAGGCCAGGAGAGAAAGAGAGGTAAGGGCTGATCAGACCTTACCCTCTCTCTCTAGTCCTTTCTCTGGGTCTTATCCACAGCCCCTCTCAGCCATGGCAACCCAGCACTGACTGCAGGACAGCACTGACTGCAGGACTGACTTCCGGTGTTCAGTTGAACTTTTGGTTGTTATGGTCACTGCCTTTATAGATAGATAGATAGATAGATAGATAGATAGATGGCATTACCCTTCTGAAATATAAATATTCCTTTTTATATTTGAAAAACATTAGGTACTAGATTTGTAACTTAGATTTTATTTGGTGAACACTTTTTTCTCATTGGTATAATTATCAGTACTTTTATATTATTGATGCCCCCCCAAGAAGTAATCAATGTGTGAACCCAATTATAGTCATATTGACCAAAAATTTGTCTTATATTAAAAATATTGTGCTGTTTTGTGGTATTGCTAGCATATTTTTAGCACAGAAATAGTAATTAGAAATAAAATATTTTTTGTTATACTGCTGTTTTGAAGACACTTAGCACATTGAAATTTTTACTGAATTTTTTATAAAATTAAGGTCATATATCTTAGGAATTAGCAGAGAAATTTTCTCTTAGGGTGTATTCCCAATGAAGAACGGGTAGTTTTGATAATGAATTGGGACCTTAAAAATATTTGTAGTGCAGCTGTAATAATTCAAATAAGAATTGAATTAAGAAGGAAGGAAAAGAGAATTAGTTGTTTTTCTTCTTTGAATATTGCTGTTTTGGGCAAAAATAGATCATTTTAACTTGCCTGTTTTTTCCTGTGCATTATCTAGAACGATCTGTTTTAATTTTATAACCAAAATAATGGAAATATGGTTTTTCTATTCATGGTAGGAGATGGAATATACTGAGACTGCAGGAGAAAGAGAAGTGTCTGAAGCTTGAAGATGATTCTGAGGAAAGCGATGCTGAGTTTGATGAAGGTTTTAAAGTGCCAGGTTTTCTGTTCAAAAAGCTTTTCAAGTATGTGCCATGTGTTTTTTCTTTTTATTCTATCATCAAGTCATTGTGTGCAGATTAATATTTTAGGAATTACACAGCAGTTACCTGTAGGCCCTTAGGTACTTGCAGCAATTTATTGCAAATAGATGCTGTCAAATGAAATTTTAGCCACATGCTGTTCATTAAAATTGGATGATAATAAATTGACTGAAGTGCGCATTGGGTATGTTTGTAAACTGATGAATCTATATGGACCTTTCTTAGCAGACTAAAAGCAGCACATTTAAAAACCATCTACATTGAGTTATTTTATTGTTCTTAGTAATTTTTAGGAACTAAATCTCTAATTTCTTAAATCAGGTTAATTAAGAAGAGTTTTATATTAAAATCAATATTGGGAAGGTTTTTTTACTTCTAGGTAGAATAAAAAAACTGTTTAGATTATTTTCTGAGTGCCCTATATTGTACCTAAGGGTATAATACTTTTGTGCATCTAAATATTTTATGTAGATGTCCTAATGTCAAAAAAGAAGATATAGGCAAACACCTTCAGGATTGAGTTGCTCTTTGAAACTGAATGTGCTTCATATGTGAAGTGGCCTCGGTGTTAGAACCGGATGCTGCATGGCAGGAGCATGCTGAAAGCCTGCAAGGCCCTGGCAGTCTCCTGTGATGAATGTGAATACTGAGGCACATTTTCAGTCTCATCACTCTTGGGACTTGCTTAACAAGGTACTTCAGGAAGGCTTCTTAGATGCATATAGGAAGTTAAACCATTAAATAGCTTCTTTCTATCTCATCATCAGTAGTTGGGTGTGGGATGCAAACTTCTTTCTTTGAAATGATTATGTTTAATCTTCATAGATTTACCTGTCAGCCATGCTTTAAACTTCTGCAAGATGTCTATTTAAAAATAGCATGCTTTTTATATTTCATCTCAGAGTTATTATTTATAGTTTTAATTTTTCTTGGAGTGTGGGGGAGAAAACTAGTACAGGAAGAATTATTTTATCTCACTAAACATAGAAAAGCTGAATCCTAAAGATGTGCTGAAGTATCTTGGTTGGGTTGCCATAATTAGACAGAAAAACTGCAAAGAAATTAAAATCTGAATCTCTTTAGTAATTTTAATAGATTTTATAGCTTGGAGACGTGGCAACTTTGTTTATTGTTTTCCCAAAATGAAAATTAATTATGGAAAGGTAAATAAAGATGTTTATTGGCAACTCTTTTCATCGTCTCTGAAGCGATTGCTTATTAAGTAACAGGCCAAATTACAGATTAAGGTGATTTATCAAAGATAAGATACTTCTGCACGTATAGTGATTTGGCAAATATCCTCAAGACTCAAGTTGAGTCTGCATTTTTAAAAAATAAATGTGAAGTTTTCTAGCAAAATAATTTCAGGTAATAACCAAACTTTGCTTACTAAGAATTTATATGATTTATTGTATTGACTCTTAACCTTATTGTAGTTAATGTTAGCACTTTTTTTTTAAAATTTATCTTAATTGCTCATTTCTGGAAAGTGTTTTGTTTTTGTTTTTCATCTCTCAAAAACAGGGTTTTTAAAATACTTCACAAATGTTATAAAACTTCTGTTCCTTTTCTTCTGCTATATGAAAAAGAGTAATATGATTGATACTTTCCATTTTTATTTTATGATTATATTTTAGGTAAGGCAATTTAATTTTAAACTATAGATATGTATTTTTCCTATATTTACTGCACTCTTTGAAATTAGGTTAACAAAGAATTGTACACAAGGGAGTCAGAAGGGACAATTAGCCATTTAAGTGATATTTTCTATAAGATCATGTTTAACTTTTAAAATTCTGTTTTGAAAGTTTGCCCAGCAAATGCATTCATCTGTATAATTTAGCAATCGAATGGCAAGCTTCACCCTTTTGACCTTACTTTTAGCTACACAAGTTAATGCAATTTTGGATTAGTGTGACAGTGCCAAAATATACCAATTATCTGCGATAATTTTGTGATGTTTTAGTCTCATAGGAGAAGCAGAGTATAATAATTTTTTTACTATGGTACAGTAATTTGTAAAAATCTTTAACTTTCCCTAATGACCCTCAATCGATACCTGAAACTGGATAGTATCAAATTTTTCTTTTCACTTCTCTTTGGCAGAGTCTGAATTACCAGCACCACTCTTGTGCTTGGGCCATTTTTAAGTAAAATAAGGCTTGCTTGAACACAAGCACTGTAATATCTCAACAGTGGATGTGATAACTAAAAAAGCTACTAAGTGACTAACGGGCAGGGAGCATGTACAGCGGGGCAATGCTGGACAAAGGGATGACTTATGTCTCAGCAGGACGAAGTAGGAAGGCTTGAGATTTCATCATGCTATTCAGAATGGTGTGCAAACTTAAAACTTATGTTTATTTCTGGAATTTTTTTTTAAATATTTTTGGACTGATTTACTGCAAGTAATTGAAACTGTAGAAAATGAACCACAAGTAAAGGGTTAGTTCTATACATGAGTTTTTTTGAATACATCCTTTTCCAAAGCTGGGATTAGTGTATTATAGCCAGTTCACAGCCAGCTTTTATTCTAGATCTGGATTTCTCATCTTTAGCACAATGATATTTTGGGCCAAATAATTCTTTGTTGTAGGGACTGTTCCTTTGCATTATAGGATGTTGACCAGCATCTCGGGCTTTCACCACTAGAGAAAAATGACACTTGCCTCTAGGTAGTGCTACTGTCCCCTACGAAGCAGAGTGACCCCTCGTTGAGAACTGCTGGTCAGGATTAAGTGGTAGGAATCAGAAGTTCTGGATTTTAGTTCTGCTTTGCTCATTTTTTTTCTAACAATGTGACCTTTGGCATGTTACTTAACCTCTGTGTGCCTTCATTTCCTAACTGTAAAACGGGCAGGCCACTCTCCCTGCAGGATTGTGTTGAGGCTATATCCAACCACCTGGCCTGGTGCCTTGCCTCCCTGGCAACAGGCTCTAGGCTCCCCAGATAGTTGCCATTATTCTCTGATTGCATACCACTTGCTAGTGGAACTTGTCTTTCTTCCCAAATTAAATGATCTTTTATTCATAGTGCACTTTTTATGTTTTGATTTTTAATCTTTTTTTTTCCAGGGTGCATATTCAAATTGTATATTATGATTAGCAAACGTAGTAAGCAGCAAAATTCTCATTCTAAGCTTTTCTAATGTGATAGATAATAATGGCAACAGCTGGAGTCAAACTTTTGGAATTGATTTGCAAAATACTGGGGGAAAGTTAATTATGACATGAGAGAAGATTAGGTACTATAGTTCAACAATGACTGCAGTCATAATGAGATTTTAGGTAGACATACTATGTACCAAATAAATTTGGGCAGTAAAATAAAATCATTTTCTTTTAAGGTGGGAAGCTCATTAGTCTTGATATTTTCCTGGGGGGGAGGGGGGGCGGGGAAAGAATCCTTTGGATTTTATTGTCTTTTAACTTAAGGTGGGTTTTTTTTTTTTTTTCCAGATTTTTTTTTTAACTTGCCATGTAATCTTTATACTGTTCCATGATGTTAACTCTTAAAAATTCTTTTTTGCATTATTTCTTTTTTAAACTTTATTTTTAGATTATAGATTAAATAAATATACCTTTGAGAAAGGAAAATACCAACATTTTTCTTTCTTTTTTTGTAGAGAGGACTGTTATTATTACCTTTGACTTGTACTCCTTATTTAAAATTTCAAGAGCTCTGATGTTTTTGTATCTATGAAAAAGTTCCTGAATCAAGTTATGCTTTAAAATATTAAAAAGGTTTTTTATGTTGTTGATTTTTTTTTCAATAGCAGTGTCAAAGAATTTATTTAAATAAATCTATATTGATTTCAGAGAGGAAGGAAGAGGCAGAGAGAGAGAGAGAGAGAGAGAGAGAATCCTGATGAGAGAGAATCATTGATCCGCTGCCTCACATACGGGGACCAAGCCTGCAACCCAGGCATGTGCCCTTGGTCAGAATCGAACCCGGGACCCCTTAATCCACAGGCCAACATTCTATCCACTGAGCCGAACTGGCCAGGGCTATTGTTGATTTTTTTTTAATGTTTTTTTTGCATATGCTAATAATATGACAGAATCATCTGTTATATATTAATATTGTGAGGAACTGTTATTCAGACTTGTTTATCACCTTAAAATTTAATTTAATTTTTCCTGTAAAAAGAAAATATGGACCTAGTCAATTTGGCTCAGTGGATAGAGCGTCCACCCATGGACTGACTGAAGGGTTTCAGGTTCGATTCTGATCAAGGGCACATACCTTGGTGACAGGCTTGATCTCCGGCCAATCAGTGTGTCTCTCTCACATCCATGTTTCTCTTTCTCTGTCTCTCCCCCTCCCTTCCACTCTCTCTAAAAATCGATGGAAAAAATATCTTCAGTTGAGGATTAACAACAAGAAAAGAAATAAGATTACCAATGACTTTTCAGTAATACATTCTGTAAGTTGGTAATCTGTGGCCTGCTTTTTGATGCTGTTCATTCTTGTTCTTAATAAAAAAATTACTGAAAATTTAAAAAACTAAAAATATTTGAGATTTCCCCCTCCAGGAAGATGCTGAAAAAGATAATGAGTTTATGTTTATGTTTTTAATGTTGTAAAGGAAAGAAAATAGTCCCTAATTACACCATCTGTCAGTTTAATTAGAAATGTGTTAATGTTCTGAAAAGAAAAATTTGTGATTTTAGGCCTAGATAATAAAAAATGTATGACCTTATAAATATAATACTTAAGTAAAACACACATCCGGCATGTTTCTCTAACTGGTACTAGAACTTAGTGAAATGATTAATTCATGAGTACTTTGTGTTATGATCTGTATTATCCACCATTTGCCATTTCTTTTTCTTGTTGGTGTTTGTTGTTGTAGGTACCAGCAGACAGGTGTTAGGTGGCTGTGGGAATTGCACTGCCAGCAGGCAGGAGGAATTCTGGGAGATGAAATGGGATTGGGCAAGACCATCCAGATAATTGCCTTCTTGGCAGGTCTGAGCTACAGCAAGATCAGAACTCGTGGTTCAAATTACAGGCAAGTGCTCCTCTGCAGACTGTCAGTCTGTAGAGCTCAATTAATATTTTATCAGATGTATTGCTGTGGAGGGAGGGTCTTGTGAATTATTGATGATGTTTCAATTACAATAGTCCTTTAATTCTTTTAGTGGGGGAGATCAAAGGAAAATTTTTACGAGACAATGGAGCTGTAGGGCAGGAGAAATTAAACATGTAACACTTTTAATGAATTCTAGGCATTGAGGCTTCATTTTGCAGATGAGCCCCACTAGATATTTTGGGTCAATACAGTTGTCCAAGGTTAGCTTCTACAAATGGATTGTTTACAAACTCAGTTATGTTAATATCAATAGTTTACACAATATGGAATTTTAAATTAGACATGATACTTTTAGTTCCATTTATTAAATTTTATATTAAAATATTTGTTTTGGCAGGATACCAGGTAAGCATTACAGTAAGTACAAAGTCTATTCATGGGGAAAGTTGGGGCTTTGGAAAAGCCATTCTCCTGAATTTTTTTTACAGTCAGTGTGCATGAGAGTATTTATAGACAGCGATTTCTTAAAATGACATTACTTGTCTGCTCACTATGTTTTCTAACCCTTCTTCCAAGTCCTTATAGAAATGCTAAGGCCACAGCCTAAGTGTCTGAAATGCTAAAATGATAGAAAACTGTGTTTAGATTTTAGTCTTTATTTTCTTTAGGAATTTAAATAAACTATTAAAGCTTTAGTACTGGGAAAGAATAAGAATTTTAAAGTGTTAGTTCAGTGTTAGTTCAGTTTAAAATACTTTATTTTAAAATCAATTTGGTGACTTCATATTTAAGCTGTAAATTTCCTTTGTATGGTTTAGTATTGAGAAAAATAATGCTAAGTAAATTATGTGGGTTATTCTTGAAGCCAGTTAATCTGGGAGCTTATTATTTTTTAAAATCTTTATTGTTGAAAGTATTACTTATGTCCTCTCTCCTCCCTCCCATTAACCCCTTCTAACTCACCTCCTTGCCTCCCCCACACCCCAGGCCTTCAACACCCTATTGTCTGTGTCCATGGGTTATGCATATATGCATACAAGCTCTTTGGGCGATCATTTCCCACCCTCCTACCCTCTCTCACCTTCCCTCTGAGATTTATCAGTCTTTTCTATGCTTCTGTGTCTCTGGAACTGTTTTGTTCATCAATTTATTTTGTTCATTAGATTCCACATATGTGAGATCATGTGATACTTGTCTTTCTCTGACTGGCTTATTTCACTTTGCATAATACTGAGAGCTTCTTAGATTCCAATAGGCTTATCTAAGGAGTAAAAGCAAGATATTTACCTGATGGTTATGTGGTAGAAACCTCAGGCATTCTCTAGATATGATTTGGAGACACCTTTAAAATCATATCAGTGTGTCTGAAGTCACAACTGCAGAAAGTCCCTGTGTTGTACTGTCCTCCAATTCCTCAC
Source organism: Lasiurus cinereus (assembly GCA_011751065.1). NCBI lineage: Eukaryota > Metazoa > Chordata > Mammalia > Chiroptera > Vespertilionidae > Lasiurus > Lasiurus cinereus. Next base: position 7,233,176 of record JAAGEH010000021.1, read on the forward strand.
AGACAGTGTATAGCAAGCCAAATACAAACCATAGGCTACTGAGTGAAGAACTTTTTACCTTCATTAGAGTTTAGTGCTTTGTTTTTATCCTTTACTCTCTTACTAATTTAGCAGGTCAACACTTCTCATGAGGAGTATTTAAAGTTTTAGAAATATTTATGTAAATGTGGGAAAGGGAAAAAACACTTGGCAATTTAAAAATACTAAATATTTTGTTGTTATTACAAGGAAGAAGAGGTTTTTCTTCAAATATTAGAATTCTTTACATTTTGCCTGTAAACAGGTGAAGACATTCCAGCCAAGGGAGAAGTCAGAGTTGAATTTAATGTTTTCTAAGACTGCCAGTAGTTTAGATTTGTAAAAATGCTTTCTCCGTTCTAAATGGCTCTTAGGTGGGCTTGGCTCTATAACTCCACTTGGGTTTTGTTGTTGTTGTTTGATAACTAATTGTTTTTTAGGACTGTCTTTCTTTCCTTAAATGATTTCTGGGATTTTCTTACTTCCCATGTCTTCCTCCTTCCCTTTGCTATTATCATGAAACCTGTATGCAACCTAGTCCTCTGGGCCTGGGAAACCTAAAGTCATCCCTGCAGTGTAATTTTGATCTAAAAATTAAAACATGCCTCTCGAGCAGTGACAATTGTAGGAGTGAAGTTAGGGCTAATGATGAGAACAGCTGTAATCAATTAGCTATCGATGCGCATATCCTCTTTCCATAATGAAATCGTGTGACGGACGTGTTGGACTGTAGCCCAGATCACTGAAATAATATTGGTACCAATGCTTCCCAGAATGTGATTGTATATTATCAGAACAACGAGGCTCTGTATGAAAAGAGGTGCACTGAGGGTCCCCCCACTCGCTTATGCCAGAGCAAACTATGTAAAAGCTTTGTAACATGTCCTCCTCTGAAACGGGATGAATTTAGAGTTTTCTCTGTGTTCATGTCCTAAAGGAAAAGAGTCAGATGAATAGTCAAATGAAGTTCAAATGAAATTGAGTTGTCAGGTGCTATGAGTTGGCCTTGCTTTATTGGCTGTGCACATTTTCCCCAAACTCCTACAAGCTGTGCAGTTTGGGGCCCTAACTTGAAGTGGTCTTAGTGTTGTAATTTTAAGGCCCATGATCATTAAAATAGCATGAGTCTCTGTGATAGCAAGAAGAAATTTCATGGTAAAAGACATTTTGGGTGGTTTATTTTAATGTATGTGTGTGTGTGTTTTTAAGAAGGAAGAAACACATATGATATGTGGTTAATAAAAATCTATACTGGTCCTTGTGTCCCCAGTTCATAATGCACATACTATTTTATTTTCACTTTGCCATTCATATTATGATAGACACACCCCAAATTTTTTGGTGGAGAGGAAAGTAATTATCTTTCAAACTTCAGATAATATTTTAAAGTCTTAACTATCATTTAGTAAATTTCTAATTACAAATAAATGGCTTGAAAAAGTTAATAAATTTCAAAAGTAAATATTTTACTTTGTAATTTTTGGTAAGTTCTAGGCTGTGAATAGCAGATTTCCATCCTGCAGGTTGATGTATTTGACCCTGGCACTATTGGCTTATCTTAAATTTGTGAGGTAATCAATAGTAATAGGGGATGAAAGGAGCTGTAGTCATTTAGGTAATTGATGCTAATCCTCTAGGCCTAGGATATTTGGCATTTCTAGTGGTCATCTCACCATATTGAGGGCTGAAAAGGGTAGGGTAGTAGATGTGACTATGAATGAATTTGATTGCTTCTCTTTGGTTCAGGAACAAGGTTGGTATTGCTCCTAGCTGTCCACTCAGCCTGTAAACCTCCGTAGTCTAAGTAAAAGAAGAATGACAGAAATTGAAGGGCGTAATAATTCACACAGATGTTCAGCTAGAATAATATTGACCTAAAATGACAAAATGTGAGTCATCATTGTAGCAGTTTGCAGAAAGAGAAAAACTGCTGTAGAGCCTAATAAAAAACCCATATGTGTGTATTTATGCTTATTTGAAAGTGAATTTGTTTTTTAACTATTTTAGACAGATTTGAATGGTTGTTTCCTAATTCCTACTAAGTACATATTGATGGTAACTCTTGTTCCCCTTAGAGGATATAAACTGGTGCATTTAATCCTTTTAGAAAGGAATATTGTCTTGGAAGGGGCCAGGGCAGAGGCACACTCTCCCAGGACCTGTCTTGGAGAGAAGCAGAGATGTTTGGGGAATTCTGCAGGAAATGCCAGAGTGGATTGCAGCCTCTGACTTGTGTAGCCCCAGCCCTTGAGCAGAACAGAGGGTTGAAGCTGCAGGTTGAAAGGGTTTAGAAGCAGGTAGAGACTCTGTCACATTGGAGTATAAGAATAAGCCTCATTTAAGTTATGGCTTGTTTTTCTATTAGAACTACAAGGTATTTTTCAGTTTTGCACAATATTTTATTTCAAGCACTGTGTGATTTACTTTGATTTATAATTTTTTAAGTTCAGGTATCATTTATTGAGCTGTAGCAAAACAATAAAAATTACATATGATCTCCCAACTCAGAAATTATCTTTTAACATTTCAATATATTTTCTGCCAACCTTTAAATAATAAAGCCAGTATTTATTACTTCCTTCCCGTGGCTTAGGCATTGAGATTGTTTGAAGAAAGGCGCTTAGGAATGAGGCTGCAGTGATTGGGTTGGTTAGTACGGGTTCTCATTAGTGTGCTGCACGTGGAAAGGTCCTTAGCCTTCTGGAGAGGAAGGACAGGGGCAAGCTACAGAGGCAGCTGATGTCTGCAGGACAAATAGACAGTGGTGAGGATGAAAGGATAGGAAGGGGTGAGGCAAAGAGTGAGAGATCCAGGTTGTGCTCTTTGTGGAAACTAAACACAATGCGGGCAGGTGGAGTGCTGAGCCTCGGGGCAAATATTGGGGTGGGGCCATGAGAGGTGAGGCTGATGAGGGGAGCAGAGCTCAGATCCTTGTGGTCTCATAGGCCAGATTAGGTGTTTAAACTGTTCCAAGAATAACAGGCAGATATTAAAAGGCTTTTTTAAGCAAAGGGATGAAGCATTCAGATTTTGCTTTTTTGAACTGATCATGCTAGTACACACAGTAACTAGATCAGATGATAGTGGCCAGAACTGAGCATCAGCAGTGTAGATACACAGGCAGGTACAGGTACCTTTTGGAGGGACTTAGGAGCTAGACATGATGTGAACTCGATAGGTTGGATATGGTGGAGAGCTAGAGGGGTTGACCAGGAGTGAGGGCTGGATTTCCAAATTGGGCACCTGGAGAATAGGTGACAGTTCTTTCCATGGGATTAGGACAGTGGTCGGCAAACTTATTAGTCAACAAAGCCAAATATCAACAGTACAACAATTGAAATTTCTTTTTTAAGAGCCAAATTTTTTAAACTTAAACTTCTTCTAAAGCCACTTCTTCAAAATAGACTTGCCCAGGCTGTGTTATTTTGTGGAAGAGCCACACTCAAGGGGCCAAAGAGCCACATGTGGCTCGTGAGCCTTAGTTTGCTCACCATGGGATTAGGAGACATTTGGAGCGTAGAGTGTGTGGGGGGGGGGGAAGATGCCATGGGGACATCTGAGTGGAGATATAGCAATTAGACATCCAAAAATATAGTACTTTGGAGTTCAGGAAGGAGATCGGGGCTGGAGACCTAGATGTGGCGTCATTCATGTAGAGGGAGTAATTGAAACTATGGGAATTAATTAGATAACATGGGCAAGAATATGCAGTGTACATCTAACTTTAGTCAACACTGTGTCGGGCAGAAAAAGATAGGGGAGGGGAGGAGGGGCAGTTTAAAAAGTGCCAGGACTGCTCCAGATTGAGAGAGGGGGCCATAGAGGTTGGCAGTGTCGGGACAGTTTGGCTCCTTTTGTAGCAAGGGTTGTGCGAGTCTAATGTTAAGATCCCCATAGTTCAAGTTGCTTAATATTCACTTATGCCCTTACTAGCACCCCACTTCCTGCAAGACTGCAGATGAAGCAGCCAGCAGTGGGCAGGTGGCTGTAGTGTGGCCTGGGCTTATAGCAAGGCCCAGGGGCTGGTCTCTCATGAGAGAAGGGACACTGTTCTATTGTCACAGGAGGATAGGGAGGGCAGGATGGGTAGATTCAGCTACCTGTGCGTCAGGATCTTTTGACTGTAAGTAAATAAAGCCTAGTTTCAAAATAGGTTAAACTCTCCTGGTATGTGAGCTATCCCCTGGAAAACTGCAGGATTGGGCATTAACACAGCCTGGTCAGTAGGCTGGGATGTCCTCAGGGACCCAGATGCTGACATTTCTCCTTGTGGTCATAAGATTTTGCACTGTAGCCCAGCTGCCCTGTGGCCATTGGGCTAGTTCCTTGTGCACATGCAGCAGGAGACCAAGAGAGGAATTGTTCCCCCCCCCCCCCCCGTAAGGTGTGTTCCAAGTCGCCAGTGAATATACCTGAGGGATACACACCTACAATAAAGTTTAATTTGTAAATTAGGCGCAGTAAACAATGAACAATAGTAACTAATAACAAAATAAAGTAATTATAACAATGTACTACAGTAAAGATGTGTGAATGTGACCTTTCTCTCAAAATGTCTTCTTTTACTGTTCTCACCCTCTTTTTCTTGTGATGATGTGTGATGGTGTGGTGTGTACCTGAGGAGGAAAAGAGGTGAGTGGTGTGGGTAGGGTGCCATAGCGCAGACCACTATGAGGGTGACTGAACGCAAGCACTGTGGTACCACAACAGTCAATGCGAAAGCCCAGATGACTGCTCACTGACTAATGGGTGGAAGTGTATACAGTGCACGTACATTGGCTGAAGGGGTGATGCATGGCTGAAACGGGATGTGGGATTTCATCACAGTCCGGCTACTCAGAACAGTTTAAAACTTTAGAATTGTTTATTTCTGGACTTTTTCACTTACCATTTTTGGACTGAAAATGCAGAAGGTGAAACCACAGATAAGGGGGGATTATCATCACTGGGTGAGGCAGTATTCCCAGGCCCCTTAGTGTACTGGTGAGCATTGCCAGGGGAGTGGTGTGTGCTGACAGTCTGGGAGGAATCGGGACCCCTGCTTCTCCCTTCTTCACTACAGCCAGACAGTGCTGAGTCCAGCAGATACACCTCTGGGAAGGAAGCGTGGATGCTGCATAGCACTAGTTCTGTTAGGCAGGAGCTAGGACAAAGGCATGCTGGATCAGTGGTCACAACCCCTCTATCAGCTACCTATGTATAAGTCTTTTTTAGAAGACTTACTATGAATATTTTTCCAGATTTTAAAATATTCTTCAGAAAGAATATTAATGGTTACATGATATTCCATTTTTTTTAACAAGCACTTACAGTATTTACTGTGTGGCATAATATTGACTGTAAGCACTTTACAGATATTGACTGATTCAATCTTTACATGAACCATATGATCAGTACTGTTATTCCCACTTTAAGATGAGAGACTGAGTTTCAGAGAGATTAAGTAATGTGTCCAAGATCACAGAATTAGTGTGTCCAGAGCTGGGATTCACACCCAGGCAGTGCTAACCACTGACCTATGTTACATTGTAGAACAGAATGGTTTAGTCAATCTTTCCTTTATTTGTGGGTGTGCAAGTAGAAAGAGGAAATAAATAGGAAAAAAGAGGCTCCCTTTCCCTCTGTGGACAGATGCTTCTTTGGGATTGCTGGGTAGATGGGGGGCTGTTGGGAAGGCTCTTGCTTGTGGTGCTCAGTTATTTCCACAAAAACAGGTACTTGCTTTCTGGCCTGGGCTTACCACTAGCGACGGCTACTATAATGCGCCTCCATGTGTTTATCACATGGGAAGCAAGCAGCATGTGGAAGAGCAGACTGCAGCGCCCAGAAGACTGACTTCTAGGTGTTGCCCATCTCCCGGTGACCACGTGGCCTTGGCACATCACCTTTCTGGGCTCTAAACATCTGAGCATTTCTGTCCTGCTTATTTCCAAGGCTATGAGGCTGGCTGGAATTTTGTGGGTGAAAACTTGTGGTAAACTATGAAGGGCCAAACAAATAGAAGGCACTCTTGTGTTCCCTTAGTTTAAGATACATTGTATAATCTCTTCATTAATCTGGGATAGGGGAGAGAAAAGTATTTTTATGACATGATTTTTGTTTGATTTTCCTTTACTTTAAATGTTATCTTTTTTTTTTTTTTAATCTATTGATTTTAGAGAGGAAGGGAGAGGGAGGGAAAGAGAGTAACATTAATGATGAGAGAGAATCACTGATTGGCTGCCTTCTGCACACCCTGCACTGGGGATAAAGCCTGCAGCTTGGGCATGTGCCCTGACCAGGAATTGACCTGTGACCACCTGGTTCATAGGTCGATGCTCAACCACTGAGCATAGGTGTTATCTTCCAATGTATTAGCTAGTGTTTTCTCTTAATACCTGCATTTACCAATTGATGAATGGGATGGTGGAGATTTCACTGACTGGGATTTAACCTTAGCAGGTTTTTCTTTATAGGACATATCAAATTTCCATAGCTAGGACTTTCCTTTTTTTCTTTTCTTTTTCTTTTTATTTTTTGGCAGTTGATTATCCTCGCGCTATCATTTATGGTTGTATTTTCTTCTTGGACATTTTGATGCAGGTTTGAGGGGTTGGGTCCGACAATCATTGTCTGCCCTACAACAGTGATGCATCAGTGGGTGAAGGAATTTCACACATGGTGGCCTCCGTTCAGAGTGGCAGTTCTACACGAAACCGGCTCCTACACCCACAGAAAGGTAACAGCACAGGACTTCAGCATCTTTTTGTTTGTTTCATCTTAAAGCCTTCCATTTACATGCTTGTTTTCTTTGACCCACGTATATCAAATGTGTGTTTCTGTGTTTCTCTTCATGCAATTAAACTGTTACTGATTTAATTTGAGCTGTGTACTTTGAAAACAATTGTGAATGTGTAGGCTTATCATTTCAGCCCCTAGTGGTCATGGGACATGTTGGTTGTCCTGCTGGGCACAGACAAGGCTCTCAGCCTGGGAGCACAAGGTTGACCGTAAGGCAGGCTCACGAACAGTCCCCTGGTGGATTGGGAGTATTGGTGGCTTCAAACTGTTTTAGGAAGGTGGGTACAAAAGGTCATAATAACTTTTAATTGGCAAAAGCATTTGTTAATATGTGTTAAAACATGTTTCCAATGAACAAAAGAACAATGTGCCATTTTGAGAATTTTACAATTTACGTTGTTGCTTTTTAGATTTTTATTTTTTGAATCCTTGATTGTCATATAATTATAATAACTGTATTTTGATAGTGTGTTTCCTCAGTTATTCCTAATTTTAACGACATTATCTAAAAGGAGGTTCATCTGTATTCCTAGGGGTAGCATGGATGTGTTGTGTTATGCTTCCTTTATTATCATCTGTCTCACCATCTAGACTGTAAGTTGTGTATGGAATAGGGACTGTGTTCCGCATTTTTGTATCCCAAGTGCCATAAAGCATTTGCGGAATAAATAATAATTACACATTTTCACTGTGGGTTCGCAGATTGTTTTATTGACGGGAAGTGGCAGTTTATTCTGAGTTCTTTCTTTCCTGAGTGTCGGAGCTCTTGAGTGAGCTCTCGTGGACCATGAAAGAGCTGGTGAATGTTGGTCTTTCTGAGGGAGACACACAGGGGCCATTAGACCCCAGGGTTTCTGTAATTTTGCCAGTACCCCTTTCTTCTAAATTCCTAACTTGTTTGTGATTATGAGTAAGCAGAACTTTTGATGGAAATGAATCAGTACTATCCATAGTTTGGTAGCTCAGGTTTGGTGAGATGCAATCTTACCTATACTAGCTGTTGTTAAAACCAACTGACTTTGCCTTGAATTTTAAATTATAAATGGAATACAAAGTTAAAGTATAATGCTGGGATTTTAAAAAGTTATATTTTAGCAGCATGGAAATAACAGTTTTGGGTTTTTTGGTGTGTTTTTTTAATCCTCACCTGAGGATATCTTCCCATTGATTTCTAGAGAGAGCAGAAAGGAGGAAGAGAGAGAGAGAGAGAGAGAAAGATCGATGTGAGAGAGACACATCTATTGGTTGCCTCCCCTACACACACCCCTACCATGGCTGGCAAACCTGCAACTGATTCCTTGACTGGGAATCAAACCCTCAACCCTTTGGTCTAAGGGTTGATTCTCTAACCACTGAACCAAACTCACCAGGGCAAAAATAACAGTTTCTATTCAAAATAAATTATACCCATACTGTCACCACCTTTGTAAGCCTGGGTATTCCTTTTTTCACTTCCATTGTCTATTGACATTTCTTAATGTTTTGTTTTACAAAATTCTATAGAAAGATCCATTAGTAGATGTCTGTCTTTAAAAGACAAAATTTTTATATGTCCATCTTTATGCTTCTTTTGGGGCTACTGAAGTGTGTATATTTCACACCTTCACCTGGATCACGGCCCACCTGTGTACCTTTGGTAATTACTAGAGGCCCAGTGCATGAAATTTGTGCATGGGAAGGGGGGTGTCCCTCAGCCCAGCCTGCACCCTCTCCAATCTGGGACCCCTCAGTTAGGATTAGGGCTAAATGGGCAGTCGGACATCCCTCTCACAATCCAGGACTGCCTACCTTCCTGATTGCCCCTAACCACTTCTGCCTGCCAGCCTGATCACCCCCTAACTATCCCCCTAACAGCCTGATTGATGCCTAACTGCTTCCTGCCAGCCTGATTGCCCTCCCCTGTAGGCCTGGTCACCTCTTCCTTCCTTGCAAACCTGGTCCCCCTCAACTGCCCTCCCCTGCAGGCCCAGTTGCCCCCAACTTCCCTCCTCTGCCAGGCTGGTCATTCCTGACTGTTCTCTCCTGCAGGCTTGATCGCCCCTAACTGCCCTCCCTTGCAGGCCTGGTCCCTCCCAACTGCCCTCCCCTGCTGGCCATCTTGTGTGTTGGAGTGATGGTCAATTTGCATATTACTATTTTATTAGATAGGATAACCTGAAGAACTCCCTGCATGTAAATGAAATACATTTACTCATTAATGGAAGTATCATTGACATTGGTCAGTGTTTCTTGGTAAGGCTGGCTTTCTTAACTTATTCAGAGGGAAAAAGCTTAAGGATAGATATTTCACTTCTGTTTATACTGATTTTACTTAGTAGAGTAATCATGCCAGAATTGTTCTGTTTCCCATTCAAGTAGATTTATCTTTATCTATACTAATAATAGCCTAGGTGGTCATCACACCCTTAGCATAAGGTCATCACAAGATAGCCATCACAAGACGACCATGTGCACAGTGGAGGTGGGGCCTGGTGGAGGAGGCAGGTCATGGCAGGGAAGGGCAGTTGTGGGTGATGAGGCTGGCAAGGGAGGGCAGTTGGGGATAATCTGGCCTGCAAGACCGGGCAGTTGGGGATGATCAGGCTGGCAGGGGAGGGCAGTTGGGGGCAATCAGGCTGGTAGGGGATCAGTTAGGCATCAATCAGGTTGGCAGGGAGTGGTTAGGGGATGATCAGGCTGTCAGGCAGAAGCGGTTAGGGGCAATCAGGCAGGCATGCAAGTGGTTAGGAATTAGCGGTCTCAGATTGTGAGAGGGATGTCCGACTGCTGGACATCCCCCGAGGGGTCCCAGGTTGGAGAGGGACACACCCTCCCCCCTCAATGCACGAATTTCATGCACTGGGCCTCTAGTTTTCATAATGATTTGTTGTAGGTGGTATGACATAAAATTTTGAAATTTTTGCATTTAGAGAACATATTTAAATGAACAAACAATTTTTAAATGGGATGCATCTATTTTTCTTCTTCTCTAAATAGGCTGTTAGCTTCTGATCTCTATCACCTTGTTATATTATCTTTGTTCATATTCTTTTTGATAGCTAATAAAAACCCAGCTACCATGCCCCCCTCCCCCCCAAAAAAAAAGTGTGACTAATATATTCAACCAGATAAAGTCATTTCTAGTCTTTTTGAATCTCCTTCAATGGTCAGTTAAAATCTTATTTAATAGGAGTAAAAAATTTTCCCTTTCTCATGTTTTGTGGTCCCTTTTTTCTAATATAGACAAACCTAATGCGTCAGTCAATTAGTATTTATTTGTTATATAATTATAAACATGATGTTCTAAGTTTTTGGTGCTGTTACAGCTTTCCAAAATGGATATATGGTTTTAACTGGCCTTGAAAAGCTAACCATTTTGTTGGGGAAAGAAAATATATGAAAAGATAATAAAAGAAAGTAGTTTTGTGATACTTTTGCCGTAACTCATAGTAGGTGGCAGTATCTTTAACACTCTGTTGAAACATTTATTTAATTAAGGAGTTTTCTTTCAGTTTGTTTGAAGATGTATTACAAGAAGTTTCTTGCTTATATTCTGAAACAGTTGTCACTTTATGTCTCACCTTATGCTTCTATGTAGGATACTAGAGGCCCAGTACATGAAATTTGTGCAGGAGGGGGGTGTCCCTCAGCCCAGCCTGCACCCTCTCCAATCTGGGACCCCTCGAGGGCAGTCCGACATCCCTCTCACAATCCAGGACTGCTGGCTCCCAACTGCTCGCCTGCCTGCCTTGCTGATTGCCCCTAACTGCTTCTGCCTGCCAGCCTGGTCACCCCCTAACCACTCCTCTGCCAGCCTGATTGATGCCTAACTGCTCCCCTGCCAGCCTGTTTGCCCCTAACTGCCCTCCCATGTGGGCCTGGTTCCTCCTAACTTCCCTTCCCTTCTGGCCTAATCACCCACAACTGCCCTCCCTTGCAGGCCTGGTCCCTTCCCTGCCAACTGCACTCTCCTGCTGGCCATCTTGTGGTGGCCATCTTGTGTCCACATGGGGGCAGCCATCTTGTGTGTTGGAGTCATGGTCAATCTGCATATTACTCTTTTATTAGATAGGATAGAGGCCTGGTGTATGGGTAGGGGCTAGCTGGTTTGTCCTGAAGGGTGTCCCAGATCAGGGTGCGGGTTCCCTTCAGGGCATGGGGCAGCTTGGGTGAGGGGCTTGTGCTGGTTTGTAGACTGGCCACACCCCCTGGCAACCCAAGCGAAGGCCCTGATATCTGGGATTTATTTATCTTCTACAATTGAAACTTTGTAGCCTTTAGTGGAGCCAAGCCATGGCAGCAGCCATTTCTGTTGGGATTTATTTATCTTCTTTAATTGAAACTTTGTAGCCTGGAGTGGAGGCCTGGGCCGGCCTGGGTGTACAGAAAGCTTCTCTTCCTCCATCACTGGGGAAACCCCAGCCTCCCTCCTGCTCTCTCTGTGGCCGCAGCTATCTTGGTTGAGTTAATTTGCATACTCGCTCCTGATTGGCTGGTAGGCATGGCTTGTGGGTATAATGGAGTGAGATGTTTAATTTGCATATTACTCTTTTATTAGGATAGTAATTCTGTGGAACATTTTAGATAATTCAAAGGATTTTATCTTATTTTGATCAATTCATGGCATTTAGAGGCTTAAGAGTGAGAAATAGCCCCAGCTAGTTTGGGTCAGTGGATGGAGTGTCAGCCTGGGGACCGAAGGGTCCCAGATTCAATTCCAGTCAAGGACACATGCCTGGGTTTTGGGCTTGATCCCCAGTGGGGGGTGTGCGGGAGGCAACCAATCAATGATTTTCTCTCATCGTTGATGTTTCTGTCTCTCCCTTTTTCCTTTCTGAAATCAATAAAGACATATTTTGTTTTTAAAAAGAGTGAGAAATACAATGGCTTAAAGGTGTAAAACATAGATTCTGCAATTACCAGATCAGGGTTTGAATCTTGGATCTATCATTTGATCACTTCGAGATCTTGGGCAAGTCACTTAGCCTTTATGAACCCAGCTTGATTTCCTGTGAAATGGCATGTGCAAAGCTTACATTTACTTGGGGAATTTTTTAAAAAAATATATTTTATTGATTTTTTACAGAGAGGAAGGGAGAGGGATAGAGAGTTAGAAACATTGATGAGAGAGACATCGATCAGCCGCCTCCTGCACGCCCCCTACTGGGGATGTGCCCGCAACCAGGATACATGCCCTTGACCGGAATCGAACCTGGAACCTTTCAGTCCGCAGGCTGACGCTCTATCCACTGAGCCAAACCGGTTTTGGTTACTCGGGGAATTTTTACTACTAGAAACAAAGAATGTTGTAGGTCTCTATTTTAGTTGTTGAGAAAGAAAATATATTCTGGCATATCTGATGATTCCACATAAATGCATAAAAAAGGTTCATGGTCATTCATGGATAGAGCTTTCCTCGTGTCCAGACATTTGGCCCCAAATGGAAACAATGAAGTAGAATGTTAAAGTTCTTTTTGAAAACTACAATGTGTGATTAAAGGACAAACCACACAAAACATGGGCATGCTCTTTTAAAAGTCCTGTTTTCTGAAACATTAGAGTAAAAAGACTTGCCTTTTTAAAAAGCTGGAAGAGTGAAACCATAACAAAAGAAAAGAGTCACAGCATCCTGAATATTTCAGGCGCATTCCAAGTACACTAATTATTATGTAAAGTGATATAATTCCTATTAACTTCAGAGATGGTATGTTCACCTATACAAGGAATGATAGATGCTATGCTTGTTCTGTGAGGTATATTGTAAAATTACGTTGCTGGAGCCATTTTTTCTTCATTGTCAGCACAAATCCTTGTTTATTAAAGATTTAGCTTGAAGGAAATTTTAATTAATTACAGGTGCAGTAAATCCTGCTTGGGAAGCTGCCATGCTGTGCTTGCCATGAATGGCCTTCATGTGCCGGTGCTCCCCTCCGCTCTCGGCGCCTGACAATGTGATTTATGGCTCTTGTTTCCTACCAGTCCACTGTTTGCCCTCTAGGAGCGATTGGTCTCCTGAGCCTCCATAATAACAGCAGCTCTTGCACAGACATCTTTTAATGACAGCAGCACTGCGTTCAGTAAGTCAGGCTAATTGCAGACGTACCCTATTAATTGCAAAAACTAGGAGCGAGGTTACATATTTTACAAGCTTTTAATTTGAAACCGCCCGAGATAATTTGTCTTAAGTATTTGGATAGAGACATCCGTAATATTCAACAATTCACTATTATTGAAACTCCCCTCTTAGCAGTTACAGAATTCTGTGATTGAATCAGGTGAAAACACATAGTCTTGGATGTGTTTTTACTGGTAGCTATTGTGTGTGTTTCAATGGGGCCATTTTAAAATTTTACTTATTCTTTTTCTAAAAGCGTCTTCTTAATCCTTACTCATTATACATTTATAGCTAACATTACAGAATTTAAAAGATAAACTTTAATCCCCAAACATACAAAAGAAGCTAAATATGATACCAGGGGTACATTTATGTAACTTGGTGAAGTGCTGTTCAGAGTGATCCTGGGGATTCTGCATCCAGCAGTCGGGATTGCAGGGTTCATGTTTGCAGGGCTGGGCCATGACCCAGTGGAAATGGTATAAGTGACTTAACTTCTGGTGTATTTCAGGCCTCAAACAATTGTGGTTGTCTTCATCTCCTTTTCTCTCTGTGCACGCACACAGCATTGTGCCTGGAGTAAAATGCAGCCTGGAACAGTCTGGGTTCCCGTTTGCTATCTATCGTCTCTTCCATGCCCAACCTGCTTCATGGCTTCTAGCAGCCAGAATCTCGATGGAAAATCTAGATGTGGAGGAACTGTTGAAATCATCACTGCTTCTAGAAGTCCTGGGAGGTGGGCTGTGGTGCTCGAGGTGCAGCGCTGCATTTTTGACAGCAGCTGCTGGCGGTGCCAACAGAGTAGTGATGTAGTGTGATGAAGGACTGTGAGCCTGGAGGTATTTAGTGCTGCATTCATTACAAGTAGGAAGTCAGGAAATGGTTATGTCAGGGTGGTCTTTAATGTAGTATTGTGCAGGCTCTGAAAATTGTGAGTAGGAAGATGGCAGAATACCAGTCACAATGTTTTAGCGCTCACCTGTCGAACCTTTAATAGGCACGGGTGTTATAGTTATTCTCTAAAGCAGTGTTATTGACTCTGAAGTGTTAAGTTTATTGTGACAGATGAGAAGACAATTTCCTCTTCTTTCTTTTTTTAAAAAGTTCTTTATTGTTTAAAGTATTACATATAATATTACATATGTCTCTTTTTTCCCCCTTTGACCTCTCCCCGGCCATTCACACCCCCTAGCACATGCTCTCACCCCCCTAGTGCCTGTGACCATTGGTTATGCTTATATGCATGCATACAAATTCTTTGGTTGATCTCTTACCTCCCTCTCCCTCCCCTGTCTTCCCTCTGAAGTTTGACTGTCTGTTTGATGCTCCTATGTCTCTAGATCTATTTTTGTTCATCAGTTTATATTGTTCATTATATTCCACAAATGAGTGAGACCATATGATGTTTATCTTTCTCCAACTGGCTTATTTTGCTTAGCATAATGCTCTCCATGTCCATTAATGCTGTTTCGAATGGTAAGAATTCTTTCTTTTTTACAGCAGCATAGTATTTCATAGTGTAGGTGTAAGTTTTTTAATTCAGTCATCTGCTGATAGGCACTTACGCTGTTTCCATATCTTTGCTATTGTAAGTTGTGCTGCTATGATCATAGGGGTACATATATTCTTTCTGATCGGTGTTCTGATTTCTTAGGATATATTCCTAGAAGTGGGATTACTGGGTCAAATTGGTCATTTTTAATTTTTTGAGGGAACTCCATACTGTTTTTCACAGTGGCTGCACCAGTCTGCATTCCCACCAGCACTGCACGAGGGTTCCCTTTTCTCCCCATCCTCACCAGCACTTGTCATAGCCATTCTGACAGGTGTGAGATGGTATCTCACTGTTGTTTTTATTTGCATTTCTTGGATCATTAGTGACTTTAAGCATATTTTCACATGTGTGTTGGCCTTCTGTATATCCACTTTTGAAAAGTGTCTATTTTGCCCATTTTTTGATTAGATTATTTATCTTCCTTTTGTTAAGATGTATGAGTTCCCTATACATTTTATAGATTAGGCCCTGATCAGATATAACATGGGCATATGTGTTCTCGAATAAAGTGGGCTTTCTTGTTTTGTTGATTGTTTCCTTTGCTGTGCAGAGGCTTTTTATTTGGATGTAGTCCCATTTATTTATTTTCTCCTTAGTTCCCATTGTCCTAGGAGCTGTATTGATAAAGCTGTTGCTACGACAAATGTCTGCTATTTTGCTGCCTATGGATTCTTCTAAGATTTTTATGGTTTCCTGTCTTACTTTTAAGTCCTTTATCCATTTTGAGTTTATTTCTGTGTATGGTGTAAGTTGGTAGTCCAGTTTCATTTTTTTGCATGTATCTAATTTTCCCAACACCATTTATTTTAAAAATATATATTTTATTGATTTTTTACAGAGAAGAAGGAAGAAGGATAGAGAGTCAGAAACATCGATGTGAGATAAAAATCGATCAGCTGCCTCCTGCACACTCCCTACTGGGGAAGTGCCCACAACTAATTACATGCCCTTGACGGGAATCGAACCTGGGACCCTTGAGTCCACAGGCCGACGCTCTCTATCCACTGAGCCAAACCAATTAGGGCCCAACACCATTTATTGAAGAGACTATCTTGACTCCATTGTATACTCTTGTCTCCTTTGTCAAATATTAATTGAGCATAATGTCTTGGATCGATTTCTGGGTTCTCTATTCTATTCCATGGGTCTATATGTCTGTTCTTGTGCCAGTACCAGGCAGTTTTGAGAACAGAGGCTTTGTATGTAATACAGCTTGATATCTGGTATTGTGATCTCTCCAACTTTGTTCTTCTTTCTCAGCATTTGCTGCAGCTATTCGTGGTCTTTTTTTCATTCCATATGATTTTTTGGAAAGTTTGTTCTAGGTCTATAAATATGCCATTTGTATTTTAATGGGGATTGCGTTAAATCTATAGATTCCTTTGGATAGTATGGGCATTTTAATGATGTTGATTCTCCCAGTCCGTGAACATGGGATATTTTTCCATTTGTTTGTCTTTTTCTCTTTTTTCAATGTCCTGTACTTTTCTGAGTATAGGTTTTTTACTTCCTTAATTTAGCTTATTCCTAGGTGTCAATTTTTTTGGTGCAATGATAAGTGGGATTTTTTTGTTTGTTTCTCTTTCTGTGAATTCATTACTGGGGTATAAAAAAGCCGTAGATTTCTGGGTGTTAATTTTGTATCATGCTACATTGCCAAATTAATTTATTAAATCTGGTAGTTTTTTTTATGACGTCTTTAGGGTTTTCTATATACAATATATCATCTGTGAATAATGACGTTTTAGTTCTTTTTCAATTTGGATGCCTTTTATATCTTCTTCTTATCTGATCACTATGGCTAGCCCTTCCATTACTGTGTTGAACAGGAGTGGTGAGAGTGAGCATCCTTGTTTTTTGTTCCTGTTCGTTGGGGAAATGGTTTTAGTTTTTTCCCATTAAGTATGATGTTGGCGAGAGATTTGTCATATAAGGACTGTTTGGTAGCTGTGATGCACACTGGCCACCAGTGGGCAGATGCTCAACACACAGGCATAGAAGTAGACTGATGAATCTCAGAGGAAAGGGGCCACGGGTGAGGGCAGAAGGAGATTAACCAAAGAATTTATATGCATACTGGAGGCCTGGTGCATGGATTCATCCACTGGTGGGGTCCCTTGGCCTAGCTGTGAGGATTGAGCCAAAACCAGCAGTCCAACATCCCCCGAAGCGTCCCAGATTGCGAGAGGGCGCGGGCTAGGCTGAGGGACCCCACTGGTACACTGGCCCTTTAGTTTTATTATGTTGAGGTACAATCCCTTTATTCCCACTTTGAGAGTTTATCAGGAAAGTGTTTTGGGTTTTGTCAAAATGCTTTTTCTCCATCAATTGATAGATTATGTGATTTTTCTCTCTCAATTTGTTTATGTAATGTATCACGTTTATTGATTTGCAGATATTGTACCAGCCTTGCATCTCTGGAATAAATCTCACTTGGTCATGGTGTATGATCTTTCTAATGTAATGCTGGATTGATTTGCTAGAATTTTGTTGAGGATTTTTAGCATCTGTGTTCATCAGAGATATTGGCCTGTACTTTTCTTTCCTTGTCATCCTTTATCTGGTTTTGGGATTAGGGTAATGCTGGCTTCATCGAAAGAACTTTGAAGTGTGCCTTCCTCTTGAATTTTTTGGAATAGTCTGAGGAGGATAGGTTTTAGTTCTTTGAATATTTGATAAAACTCCACTGTGAAGCCATCTGGCCCAGGGCTTTTGTTTGCTGGAAGTTTTTTTTATTATCCTCCTCTTTATTTTTATTTCATAAATTTCTTGGTCCTTGTTATACGCTTTTGTACTCTAATTAAAAATATTCTAAGCATAGTTTATTAAGATAATATCAATTTTTAAGATGTTAAATTTGTAAAAATTTATGTGATTGTGTTTACATGAATTACTGAATTAGGTTTTCTGATATTTATTCTTATATTGCTAAATTTTATTTATATTTATAAAGTAATGGGTCTCTAATGTGTATGTCAGTTTTGAAAACAGAGTTTTGCTAGTTTTATATTAACGATTTGGAATTTATTCTATCTTTTGTATTTTGGGACAGGTTAACAGGATGGATTCCTATTTCACTCATGAAACCTTTGGGTTTGATATACTGATTAGTTTGTCTCATTTTTCTAGAGTCCATTTTGGTCACTTATTTTGTCAACAGTCGTCTCCTGTCAGATGTGATCTTTTGGCATTAGATTGCACGCACCGTTGTCTAGTATCTGGTGTTCTCTGCACTTGGGGTGACATTGCTTTGCTAGTTTTCATGCTGTATATCCGAGTCTGTGTGTTCTTGGGTTGACTTTTTAGAGGTTTATCTGTTTTGTTTTGTCTTTCCAAAGAATTGTTTAGTTTGGCTTTATCATTTCTGTCAGGTTTTTTCTTTAAGATTCACTAATTTTTGTGTTATCCATCCTCTTATTTTCCTCTTTCAGCAGATTGCATGTCTGCTAGGTTTGGGCCCAGCCTTTCTGAGGCATGAAGAAGGGTATTCCTCATGTGGTCTGAGCACTACTGAGAGCCACAGTACACTCAGATCCCTTGTATCTTAATTTTAAATTTTTTTGTTTTCTTTAATGTTTTTTCTCTTGTGATCTGTCACACTCTGAGAGGCAGTGGTCAGGTCCCCTGAAGGCTGTGGCTGTGCCACTTTGTCAATGTAGCACTCAGGGCTTTGCTTTCCTGTCTTGTGGTGCTTTTTTGGTAGATAAAGTTCCATGGCTCTTCTTTCTTTATGTTGTTTCCTTTAAAATATAAAATATCCTTCTTTTTTCTGTTCAGTTATTTTTGTCTGATATTTATATCTCTTATCCTGCCCTATTTTTGTTTGCATTTCCTTGGTGTGTGTGTGTGTGTATATATATATATGTATACACACACACACACACATATGTACATATATACATATACCTATATATGTACATATGTGTGTGTGTGTATACATATATATATATATATGTATATGTATATATATATGTATATGTATATGTATATATATGCCTAAATGACCATTGCAACTGAACGTGAGCTGCGTGAGGTGACCAGGCTGGCATGGGGGTTAGTGAGGATTGACCAAACGACCAAGCAGCAGGCTGCATGAGGCAACCAGGCCTGAAGAGGGGGGGCAGTTGGGGGTGACCAGGCTGGCAGGGAGGAGGCAGTGAGGGGCGACCAGGTTGGTGGGGGAGGGCAGTTGGAGACAACCAGACTGACATGGGGAACAGTAAGGGGCAGTCAGGCTGGTGGGGAGATGAGCAGTTAGGAGCCAGTGGTCCTGGATTGTGAGAGGGATGTCCCAGATTGGAGAGGTTGCAGGCTGGGCTGGGGGGACCCCTATTCCCTCCCCTCTGCCCTGTGCACAAATTTTGTGCACAGGGCCTCTAGTGTCTTTGATAATTCCCATAATGTTTTTTCTGTACTAGACTTAAGTCTAGCTCCTAATTACCCACTGTCATATGGAGACTCCTGGCATGTTTCATCTTATTTCCCCAACAGTGGTTTGCTAGTTCTATAATCTTATTTCTTTTTTTATATTCATGCCAGAGTGGCAAATATGAATCAGTAAGAGGGCATAAATGGTTTACAAATGTATTTCAGTGTATTTTTCTCTTGTGGTTAAGAAATTAAACTATATCGATCACCTAAGCCCCTTTCTACCCTTGGACAGGGTAGAATTTTTAGTACTCTTTTATTTTCCCTTATTCTCACTCTAGGTTTTTTAAAACTACACTGGAATTATAATAACACTAAATATTTCCCTTTTATACTTAAATCTTTAAAACAGTTTTCATTAGTATTTAACAGTGTTTTAATATTTACTTAATTATTGTTTTAATAATTTATTTTAAGTACTGAATGTATATTACATGTAATTTTCCCTTAAAATTCTTTTTCTTTTATGGTAAAGTAAGAGGCAGTGTTGTGTAACATTTAGTTAATAAGCTTTAGAATTGGCTGCCTTCCTATATTCAAATCCTGACTCCACCACTTCTCAGCTGTGTGACCTGATATGTTATTTACTGTCTCTAAGCTACAATTTCCTTATCTGTGAAGTGGGGGTTAGTAATGGGGCCTTTGTCTCTCAGAGTTGCCTTGAGCAGCTGCTGTGATGAGCTTTCTGGCCCAAGGTCTGCAGGCTCACCATGTTCTCTGGGTGACTGCAACCCTGCGCTGGCCCACTGTTGCACACTTGTACTTAGCCCACCTCTAGCTGCTTTACACTCTGCCCCTGCCTGTCTGAGTGGAATTTCTTTTCCTCTCAAGCATGACTGCTACTTCGGATCAGTGCAGAGTTCCTGGGTCACTGCTTTCCCCTAGAATTATAGAAAGATTTTCCAGCTTTCTGGGAAAAAAAATTTTTTTTTAAATATATTTTTATTTATTTCAGAGAAGAAGGGAATGGGTGAGAGAGATAGAAACATCAGTATGAGAGGGAATCATTGATCACCTGCCTCTTGCATGCCCCACACTGGGGTTTGAACCCACAACCCAGGCATGTGCCCCAACCTGGAATCGAATCGTGACCTGCTGGTTCATAGGTCAGTGCTCAACCACTGACCCACACTGGCCAGGCTGTTTTCTGAAAAGTTTAATATTGCATAAAATATATTCAACACAGTCTTTCCTCTGAAGGAAATCTTTTCTTTTTTTGTTCTAACTAAAAGCTATAGTAGTTTCTCTTATTTTTCTTTCTTTTTGGAATTCAGACATCTAGTAGGTATTTGCCAAGGTCTGTGTCTTTTTTCAGTGTTTCCTTCCACCTGACATTCTTGGATGTTTTATTTTCTAAGCCCAAGTCTCTCCTCAGATTTTTTTTCTACCTTAAAAAAAAATGATTACTTTTATATTCTTTCCACTCTATTCTCCTAGAATTCATGCCATAAGTTGTTAGAACTCCTGGATTTGTTTATCTTGTCTCGTTGGCTTTTTTCTTATTTTCTAGCTTTCTTATTAAAATAAATCACTTTTCATCTACTTGTTGTTTTAAGTTTAACAAGGATTGACACAAAGGAGCTTTTGGAAAAATAAAAATTGAGTAAGTGTATATTATAATTTTTTTTAGTCTTCTTTTGAGCCCTTTTCCCCAATAATGACTATGTTAGTACTTGCTACTTACAGATGAATGAAACCTACAGTAACCTTCCATTGCTGCTAATGTATAACTACAATGGTCTGTATTGTATTTGTATACATATTTATAAAGTTCTTTAGATTGTACAATGATTGGAAGATTGTCATTTTAAAAGTTGTGCTTATTTAATTTAACTTTTTATTTAAAACTTTCTTTTCCATTTTATTATCATTTTAGGAGAAACTAATTCGAGATATTGCTCATTGTCATGGAATTTTGATCACTTCTTACTCCTACATACGACTGAGGCAAGATGATATTAGTAGGCATGACTGGCACTATGTGATCTTGGATGAGGGACACAAAATTCGAAATCCAAATGCTGCCATCACCGTTGCTTGCAAACAGGTATGACCTCTTGGAACAAGGGGGATTTCCACGTGGGTAATAATATTTAATTGAGAATAAACTCCCTGGTTTTAGTAACGCATTTACTAAATCTTTTCTTGTGCCTTTGCATAAGAAATTTGAAATAAACATTTAGCTTTAATACAAACAATTCTTCATTCTTGCTTTTAGTCTTGTTTTTTTAAAAATTCTAATTGTTCATCTAACTTAATATCCTTATAGGCATCAGTTGTTAGAATATAACCAAATCTAACTCAAATCCATAGTATTCAGCTAGAACAATAAGAAATAATTCTCCCCTTATGTAATTGAAGAACTAAAATTATATAAAATGTCTTCTGTGTTTTGGAAAGACCAAAATGATACATAAATGTGTTAAATAACTAAAGAAAGTGGGAATGTTTTGAGGTAAGGTCGATGATCTTCTGTTAAAAGCTGAATTTAATAAGAAAATATTTTCTTTCTCCAAATAGTTCCGCACTCCTCATCGCATCATCTTGTCTGGCTCACCAATGCAAAATAACCTCCGTGAGCTGTGGTCGCTCTTTGACTTTGTCTTCCCAGGGAAATTGGGCACGTTACCTGTATTTATGGAGCAGTTTTCGGTCCCCATCACCATGGGGGGATATTCAAATGCCTCCCCAGTACAGGTAACTCTGTTAGTATATCTATATTTTAATATTATACATTGTAGCCAAGCTGTTTAGAAATAAGGGAAATGGCCATGCCTATAAATTAGTATCTGATAAAAATCACAAAATTATGTTTGCTTAATAGCTCGTATTTTTCCAGATGATTTTTTAAAAATCATGTAAAATATTTGAGAGCAGTCAAATTATGAAACAAGAGTGAATCAGTTCCAGACGGCATATAATTTAGTGCAAATTGGGGTAGTACATCTTATAAAGTAGTATAAAGTCTTAGGAAGGGGAAACCATAGACAACCTGCTCAGGGAGGACTTAATGTGACAGGTATTCTTACCATGATCCTGGGAAAACAGACCCGAGAACAAGGCAACAGCCACCTTAGGTGGCCATGGGCAGTGAAGAAACACACTTGACTGGACTAGAGGTGCTTGTGGGGAAGCACCAGGAAAGCTCTGGGTTCTGGAAGGGGAGCCTTGACAGGGAGGCAGAGGCGCTCAGGCAAGGAAGAGCCACCGAGGCTCTCTGAGCCTGAGAGAGGGCTGTTCTCACAGGTACTCAGACTGCAGGTGGGTGGGTACTCAGGCTGCAGGTGAATACTCAAGCTGCAGATCAGGTACTCAGGCTGCAGGTGAATACTCAAGCTGCAGATCAGGTACTCAGGCTGCAGGTGGTTACTCAGGTTGAAGGTCAGGTACTCAGGCTGCTGGTTTGGTACTCAGACTGCAGGTGGGTGGGTACTCAGGCTGCAGGTAGATACTCGGGCTGCAGATCGGGTTCTCAGGCTGCAGGTCATATACTCAGGCTGCATGTGGGTAGGTACTCAGGCTGCAGGTGGGTACTCTGGCTGCTTGTCTGGTACTCAGGCTGCAGGTCACGTTCTCAGGCTGCAGGTCAAATACTGAGGCTGCAGGTGGGTAGGTACTTAGGCTGCAGGTGAATACTCAGGCTGCAGGTGGGTAGGTACTCAGGCTGCAGGTGGATACT